>JAODAL010013680.1:0-90320 GCA_025379985.1 Phyllomedusa bahiana | reverse complement strand
AAAAACGAAATTTCCCGGGGCATCCCCCTCATGGTCCTCTCGTTAGATGCAGAGAAGGCATTTGACCATGTGTTGTGGCCTTCGGTCTCGGTCCTGCTTTCCTGTCTAAAATCTCGGTGCTCTTTTCCTCGCCCTCGGCGCGTGTTAAGGTTAATGGCACTTTATCTGCACCCTTCACAATTTTAAATGGGACAAGGCAGGGTTGTCCCCTATCCCTATTACTTTATGTTTTGGTGATGGAGAGTCTGATGGCCTCTATTAGGTCTAACCCATATATTAGGGGGATTCGCATCAGATCTAGGGAATACAAGTGTTCTGCTTTTGTGGACAACCTACGGGTTTACATCACGAACCCACACATTTTCCTTCCGGTTTTAATGGCGGAGATCAAGAGCTTTGGTAATTGGTCAAACTTTAGGATCAACTTTTCCAAGTCCGAAGCCTTGGGTGTTGGCATCCCAATGCAAGATCTGTCTTTTTTACAGTCTAACTTCCTGTGTGATTGGCCCAGTGAAGGCATTTCTTATCTATGAATCCTGTTTTCTGAGGATCTTTCTAATCTCTTTTTGGAAAATTATATCTCACTTTTGAATCAAACAATGAGAGATCTGGATGCTTGGCATAAAAAGGAGTTGTCCTGGTTTGGCAGAATAAGTCTGCTTAAAGGGGATGTATCGCTTCCTTACTTCGGCTGATTCACACTGCTCTTAGCTTCTCAGCTCTGTGAATGCAGGGGCGTTTCTTCCCCTCCCAGCTGGATGACATCATCCCCCCTTCGCTGCTGGCCTGAGACTCTCCCCCTGCCCCCCTCCCCTCTGAGTCCACATATCACTGTGTCTCTCTCTATGCAGTCTTATTTTATAAGAGCTGTATACATACCACAGGCTGCATTCAATCTAGACTGAGCACTGATCTCTCACAGCTGGAGATGTATTACAGCTTTCTAAGAATGGCACAGATCTGCGTCTATGCAGGAGAGTTAGGCACAGGGACAAAACTGTCATGTTTTCTCATTGTACAATCTGCTGCAGTCTGTTGGGTGTGGAGACAGAAAATGCTACGGCCCCTAACTCTGAGTCAGGCAGGGATCTATACAATTATGCTATTTCCTGATTTTGTAAGCCCTTAAGTGTAATTCTGTTTCTTTTGTCTGTATAAAATGAAAATGCTACGGCCCCTAACTCTGAGTCACAGACACAGCTCCGTGAATCGACCCAGGGGCTGTACAGAATGTAAATGAGCTCTCAGCTAGTGAATTGCAAGGAGGAGGGATCAGGAGGGATTCGACTGACACTGGATATCAGTGTAAATAAAAACACAAGATAAGGGACACTGTGAGAACAAGGCAGCTTTGCTAATGACATCCAATTGCAAAGTCCCCTTATTCTGAAGACCATTTAATGAAATGATAACACCCCTTTAAGATGACCATCCTGCCGAGGTTCTTGTATCCAAACTATCCCTACCCATGTCCCCTCCTCATTTTGGAAGAGAGTTAGGCAGTGCTTTCGCTCTTTTATCTGGTCCACACGGAAACCGAGGATAGCATACGACACGCTCATAAGAACTAAGGATGCCGGAGGCGCGGCCTGCTTGACTGTAGACTGTATCACCTTGCCTCAGCATATGCCCGGTATCTGGCACTCATCACGGATCACGGGGACAAGCTTTGGGTTGACCTGGCGGAGGACCTGAGCTCTTCCTCTGTGGCGGTGCTCCCCTGGACCTGGACTTCGCAATAGTGTATCTTCCTCTTTTTGTGTGGAACAAACCCTGACTACGCTCTACTAATATATAGACTCCCATAGCCTCATTGACTGTAAGGGCCCATGTGTGCCGATCACGGACAACCCTGACTTTCCACCAGGCTTCCCTTCCAACGCTTTCTTGGGCGGCACAAAGAAGGCTTCGTTACGTTTTTGTAATGTAGCATCAGAAGGGAAACTAAACTCTCCCGTTGAGATTCTCAATGAAAAAGCGGTATCTGCTAGCACCCCGTTCCAATACTTACAGCTCTCTCACTTTTTTAACCAAATGAAGTCCAAGTGCCATCTCTTTAGGCCTCTTACGGCCTTTGAGCAATTGCCATCGTCCTTCTCAGGAGCAAGACATTCATTGTCACTTGTATACAAGGTATTGCTCTCTGGCCACTCTACCTCACTTCCTTCTTTCTGCCAACACTGGGAGACTGAACTGGTACTCTCCTTCACTTTGCCGCAATGGGAACAATGTTTTCAACTAACACATAAAGCAGCTATTGCCTCTAGGCACCAGGAGACTTGTTACAAGCTCCTTAAAAAGTAGCAAACGTGCGTCAGCATAAGTGTTTCTTTATTCAAGAATCCAGAGTACAATAAACTGCAACATTTTGACCCACACCAGAGTCTTTGTCAAGCATAATACAAGTGTCAAATACAAACATTTTTAAATGTGAAGGGTGGTACTAACAAAGTGATCTAAACCAATAATATCAAAATAATTGATTAACATATCAAACACATGTATGGCTCCATCATTGCACCAATCCTAATACCCACACAGTGATCGACTTAAATGTACACCAATAATTTTAAAACGAGACCACTGATCACATCTCCTAAGCGTACTCACATATCCAGTGCGCAGTTCATAGACTCAAAAGCGTCACTGTTGCGCTACTGCGCATACTCTATGCCCAAAACAGGGCGAAAATGGATACTGCGCACATTGCGCGTGTCTATTGCCCATACCTAAACTACGCATGCTCTATGCCCACACCAGGCAGCGGATCACGTAATCACGCAGAAACGCTGCCAACTGAGGGGAGGAGATGCATCTAAGTGACAACTTACATCTGTCCACTGCCTCTGCACCAATCAGATTCGGCAGAACGTCATAGCGTCAGTCAAATCTACTTAAATGAAGGGGACTAAAGAAATCTATCAATATAAGAGGTACTTTTTAATAAATCAAGAGCTGACAGCTAAATCCATGCTCTCATACAGCCGGACCCATTAAGTCTCCATCTGCATAAGAGTGCGTGATAAAGCAAGTCAAAATGCTCAATAGTACATATACCATATCATAGATATTCATGAATCACAATAGAAAAATAGAAAATTAAACTGTAGTAGGACAAATTACATAATCGCTGAAAAAATCCTAGTAGGAGATTGATCAATGATCCCACTTGGTCCACTCTACCTAAAATACATAAAAAAATATTTTATTAGTAACCACTAGTGTTGAGCGATTATTATCGACAAAGTTGAAATCGGCACGGTTTTTATGTTGATCGGATTTTTTAGATCACGCGATAATTTAGGTTAAAATCTGCGCATAATCTATTAATATCGCGCCATTTTCGGCGCTTCCTGTCATTTTGGCGGCCAGAAAATCAGCTTAGAGAATAGAGCAGGGTGAGCTGGGTGTGCGACATTATGACTGGGATGTGTATGGTTGTGATTAGCTGGAAAAAACACATGATCTCGTTTTACATAGAACAGCCCTTCCTGTTCATGATCAGTGTGTGTCTGTGTCTCATAAGAGCAGAACGTGTGCTCGGTCTCTTTCAAAACAGCTCAGAGAAACTATTCTCTTTGTTCACACAGACAACTATGCTTTTAGCTGTGAACATTAGAACTCAGGTAGATTAGAGATTTTCAGTTTTAAGTTACTTAGGCTGAGAATTTTAAAGGAGCATCTAGCGCTGTACAGCCGCGGGGGAGGTGGGGGAGGCCGGGGGGGGGGGGGGGGTGCGGGTGAACACAGACAGACAGGCTGGCAGGCAGGCAGGCAGGCAGGCTTTGAAAGGAGAGTGGATAATTGTGCTGCCCAGACTCTGCTTGACCTGCATTAAAATGGTTTTTATTAACGTTTTTGCCTTTTTGGGAAAATTTTGCTTGTATTTTGGACCCTAAAATATATTGGGGATAAAGATCTTTTCTGTAATGGGTGTATTTGATGGTGCAAATCTCTTTTATTTTTGTACACGATTTAATTGGGTTTTTTTTTTCATTTTGCGCAGTCTTTTTTGGTTCAAGACCCCATTTTTTTTTAAATAGGATACAAACTTTTTAGTCATGCGGTGTATTTAGGTGCAAAAAAACCCCCTTTTTTTATCTGTATACATTTAATAGGTGTTTTTTTTTACTTTGGTGCGGGTTTTGTTCTTGCCCCCCTTGATTTAAATTTAAATACAGAAATTTTGTAGTCACGGGTGTATTTATGGGTGCAAAAAAACACCTTTTATTATCCAATACTTTTTTAATGGGGTTTTTTTTTTCTTTTGCGGCCAGTTTTGTTATGGCCCCCTTTAAAAATTTGAATACCCCAAATTTTTGTAGTCCCCCCGCAGGTGTATCTATTAAAAAATTTTTTTATAAACCCCAATAAAAATTTTTTTTTTTTATAGTTTTTTCCATAGAGCCCCCTGGCACATAAATTTGAAAACAGCACTTTTTTGTCACGCAGGAGTATTTTTAGGTGCAAAAAAACCCCTTTTTATCCGTTTTACATTTAAATTTGGTGTTTTGTTTATTTGGGGCAGCCCAATTTTTTTTTCATAGAGCCCCCTTTTATTTTAAAATTTTAATACAGAATTTTGTAGTCACCGCAGGTGTATTTTAGGTGAAAAACCCGTTTGTTTCCCTATAAATTTTTTTAAAAGCTGTATTGCAAGTGGTCGGCCCTAGTTTTTTTTTAAAAAAGCCCCTTGTACGCAATTCTGATAGAAAAATTTTAGCAACTGTTCTGTTTGCTTCTGCAAAAAACGCAATTTTTCATGGTAACTTTGAAAGTTTTATTGCGCTGTTGAAAACTCAGTTTGGGAGTAGCGCACTTGTATGATATTTTGTTGAAAACTATTAATTTCCCAGACCTACTGGGCAGTTGTAAATCCTGGGGGCGAAGCAAGAAACATGTTTTTTTGTTTATGGTTTTCCACCGAGCATTTCAGGTATTCGCTGAAACATTTATTTAAACCCAGTTGGCTGTGGAAATTGGGGATTTTAAAAATAGCTGTGTTTTGGGCTTTAATAAGGACTGTCAAAAATCTTCCATAAAATTCTTAAAATTTTTATTTTTGAACTGGAGCGAAAAGCAGGGGTAAGGGCAAAGAGAGGGGTAGGAATGGAGGTAGAGGGCGAGGAAAAGGGGCTCTTCGGTTGGGGGACAACACGCATGCCAGGGACGTTGGTTGCAGGACGTCAGGGCTGTCATCGCGGGGAGGGCCCCGTGAAACTAGGTAACAACAGCGTCGCCCCTCTGTTTGCGTGGTTAAAGCAACCCGCATCCCGCAGTCTTACCTCCTCGCACCCGTTCGGCCCCAAATGGGCGCTCAGCATCATCGATCGTCCAAAATGAGCGAAGGCAGCCCCAAAAGTAACCGGTACCCCCCACTTGGATTAAACCATTTTTTTTGAAGACCTCTTTGATGACAAAATGCGGTTGGGGTCAGAAGGTTTTTAAAAGCAAGAGGCAAAGAGGATGATTTTGTCTGCTCTTTGCCCCGTTACTGATTCCATCAGAGGGGGGAAGGAAGCCGGTCAAACGGCAAAAAACCCCGGGCGGTCGGCAACGCCTTGCAGTCCCTCTTGCTTGTGCCTGCAGTCCGGATGCAAAAATGTCGGGACAACCAAGCAACTGTGTTTGAGATGATGTATGTGACGACATTACGGACCCAAACATGGTTTTTTCCGCAGATTTGCTTGCGAGGTTCACACGGCGAGGGGGGAAGACGATGGGGTAGGTCATTTTGGGTCCCCCTCAAAAAAGGGGGTGGGGGGTCGCGAACCCGCTAGTGTTCCGCCAGCCACGATCGCGGAAAACCCCGCTCCTGTTATCGCCGTCGAAAAGGCCCGGACCTCTCAACCGGGGCCTTTTTCCGCAACCCTTGATTCCCCCGCGATGTTTATGCCCCCTTTTGCCGAAACGCATCAGTAGGGGAAAAATTTTTGGGTGTTTAACCACCCCAACTTATCTGTAAAAGAGCGAATGCAGGGTTTGAAATGGAGGGAACATTTGGGCCCAAAAAGGCAACCCCGATCCGGGCTACCAACCACTGTCACACCCTCTGCTCCCCTCCTCCTCCTCCGTAACCAAGCTTTCCTCATTTCCCCTGTCTTCAGGTAATGTTCGGGTTTAGCCTCCCTTCGGGCTCCCCGTCGCCGAGTCCCACCAGCACTCCCAGGCCCATCCTTCCATTCCCCTTTCCACCATTTGCGACCTGCATCCCGTACAGGGCCGTCTAGCAGCCACCCTTCTTTTTTCCAGCTTTGGGAGCAGAAAAAAAACCTTTAACCCAAACCTCCAAAAGCCAAAAGCCTGAATGTCGGCATTGCCAGGCTTTTGGTTTTTGAAAATGTTGCCTTTCCGTCTGGTGGAAAAGGGGGTTTCCCCCAGTCAGGGCCCCCTGCCTGCCCCCAAACCCAGATGCGAGAGGATTTCGTTGCCGAAAAAGCTGTTCCCTCCCCTGGCCAGCCAGTGTCATCTAAAAATTTAAAGCCGTTGTCTGCATCGGTGCCCGGGAAAAAGTCCATCTGACCACCCCATGGATATTTAACCCGGGCCCAAAGGCCGCTATATCTTGTGAAAAGCCACTGGGTGAGTGGGTGGATGTCTTGGTGGTGACATGGCTCTCAGGTCAGGCAGCTCTTCAAAACAGCGTTGGGGTGCGGGTTTTTTTCCCAAAAAGGTTTTGGGTGGCCCCGGGGCCCCAGAGAAACCAGGCCTGTTGAAATTAATTTTGTTTGGAGCCGTCCACACAAGGTCAGGAGTGTGGGGCCCTTTTCCGAACGGGGACCCGAGCGCGGGCTGGGTGACAAAAAACCTTGTCCCAGGCAAGGTGGGTGCGATAACGGTCGAATCTGTGGCCCCCCTTAAGATGGAGGGGGACCCCACACCCCTCACTTTTTGTCCGAAATTTTTTTTAAAGCACTACCCAGGTTGGATCCCTGTGGGGAAAAGGTCGGGTTGCAACGTCACCCCGCCCCCCGTCAACGTCTTTGTTGTGTGGCAAAAAGCGGGAAATTCCCCCTCCAATGCTCCAGCGATTTGGCGCAGCGAAAGCCATTATGCAGAAAAAAAGGTGACACAGGGCCCTGACAAGCAGCGGTGCGGACCTGGGGTGTTGAGCCACCGAGAGTGGAGGAAGGTGAAAGAGTCTGCCCATCCTTCCCAGTTTTGAAAAAAGCCACCAAAATGGTCAGTGTGGACAATCCCCTTGTAGCATGAGCATTTGGTGATTTAGTTGTGGAACGATGTTGGAACTCTGAAAAATCAGGTCCCCCCCAGCGAGGAGGAGGAGGGACACAGATGCGGACAGGAGTTTCTCCCGTCGATCCAAAAGGGCCCCGACATTTTAAAATTTTATCAGTCTTCTTAGCCAGTGGTTGGGGCCCAAAGGGCTAGTGAAAGGCGGCGCTCGCTCTCGGGGTGCTCATCTGGGAGTCGGGGCTGTGTTGAAGCTGTGCCAGGGAAGCGGGGAGGAGGTATTCCGGCCCCAACTTTCCGACGTCCCTGCCTTGGGAAAGAGGTTGGCGGAATTTGAGGGGAGGAGGAAGGGGAAGATCAGTTTGCTGTGCCCCGACCCGAGGTTGGGAAAATCAAGGCTCCTCTCTCACCTGAGTTCTTGGATGACCCTCGCTTAAGGCCCATCAAATGAAAAACAGTTTGGGTGGCCCCCCCTGGTCCCCGGTCAAAACAAAAATAGCACTTTCCTCCCCACCCCCCAAAAAAGAGGTAAAATGCGGAAAGAAGCCTTGTTGATTGATCAACTGGAGACATCTGTTTCACTGTTCACGTTCTTCAAATGTTTTGGTGGAACAAGTCAGCGGTGCAGCATTTGAGTGCCAAGTGCCGTTTAGCGGCAGAAGGCAATGTGAGACCCTAATGGGGTGCCTCTGCAATCTTTTTTTACCACTCACCAACGCAGTAATGCAGGGACCATACAACACACAGAGCCGTTTAAAGTCATGGTGCCAACTTTGTGTCTCAAAAACGTGTTTTTGGTGTGTTCCGGCCCCAAAATTGACTTTGGGTATCCCAAAAAAGGATGAATGGCCCGAGCTCGCTCGCCCTTTCCTGAGGTATTGTCCTGCCAGCGCCAGCGTCATATCTGAGCGGACCTTCATCCGCTGGAGGAGTATTGCGACAAAGCATCCGGGGTTTCCCCAAAAATAATGTGGTCGTTGACTTTCATCAAAATGAATCAGGCTGGATCTTGTGATGGGTTTTGGCCCCAATTTCCCGGGGCCGTTATTTTCGGTTACTTCCATTCCTCTTCAAAAAAGAAATGGTCCTCTTGAAAAATGTTTTTTAAAATATCATTTTTTCTCTGCAATTTTTATTCTCAGTTCCCAAAAAATTAAATTTTTCGGTTTTTCGGTTTTTGGGATGTAAAGACACCAAGGGTTTCTGGAAAATGTTTTCCATTTTTCTCATTTATCTTTAAATTTTTCGCATTGTCAATGGTTTTGGGTCATGTTCTGTGAGATAAGCTAAATTATGGCCCTTTTGGGCAGAAATGTGCTTCTAAATGGATTTCTCCTGACAATTTTTTTAAAAGTGGGCTGAGAATCATATTTACAATTTTTGGGGTATGTTTCTGTGAGATACAGTATAATCATGGTCCTTTGGAAAAAGAAATGTGGCTTTTTAAATGGCATTCTCCATCCAAAAATTTTTTAAAAGTGGCTGAGAAATATATTTTTAAATTTTTTTGGGGTCTGTTGCTGTGAGGTTTAGCAATAAAATGGTCCTTTTGGAAAGAAAATGTGGTTCTAAGTGGCATTTCTCCATCACAATTTTTTAAAAGTGGCTGAGAAGTCATATTTAATTTTTTTGGGGGGATTTTGCTGTGAGTACAGTATTAATCATGGTCCCTTTGGAAAAGAATGTGGTTTTTAAAGTGGATTTCTCCCTTCCCAAATTTTTTTCGTGGTAAGAGTATTTTTTTTAATTTTTTGGTCATGCTGCTTTGAAATGCAGCAATACTAAAGGTCCTATTTTAAAAAAAAGTGTTTCTAAACAGAATTTTTTTTCACAATTTTCAAAAATGGCTCAAAGGTATGTTTTTATTTTGGGGGGCATTTTGCTGTGTAATGAGTATACTACGGTCCCATTTAAAAATGTGGTTTTTAACGAATTTTTTTCTTCACCATTGTCAAAAAGTGGCTCAAGGGTCTTTTTTGAATTTTTGGGGGCATTTTTCTGTGAAAAGCATTTTACTACAGGTCCATTCTAAAAAAATTTGGTTTTTTTCGAATTTGTTCTTCCTTGTCAAAAGTGGCTCAAAAGGGGATGGTGCTGTCAAAAAAAAAGGAATAGGTAGGACATGTTAATGGAACATATTGCAAAAAGATTGTTTTTGCAAGATCTTTAAAAAAAAGTAGCAATTCTGTAGTGAGACAACCCCTTTAACAAATTAAAAAAAAAGAGAAACAAAGACGTGGTGGGATTATCCTTTTTAAAATGTGTTTTTTAGAATTAAACTACTAAAAAACTTGTGTAAAAAAAAAGCTGATACAAATATTCCTTGAATTGTACAAAGGAGGGGGCGGAAGACTTGAACAGTGTGGGTTATCCGGACAGGGATAGTCAATGTCCCGTTCAACAAAAAAAGGGGGTTGAAAGACTCCTTTTCCCGGCATTTTTAATCGTGGGTCAGAAGGGTTTAAAGGGCTATGTGGTACAGAAAGGTTAGTCTTTTAATCCAGTTAACTAAAATGGTGTTCAAAGACTCCTTTTCCCAGCACTTTTAATTGTGGGTCAGCAGGTTTAATGGCATTATCGCGGTCCCGGACAGGCATAGTCAATGTCCGTTAACTAATATGGGGGTTCAAAGCTCCCTTTTTTAGGCCTTTTTAATCTGTGGGTCGACGGTTTTATGGTCAGCTGCGGTACAGGAAAGATATGTTTTAAAGTCCAGTTCAACTAAAAATGGGGGTTAAAGATCCCTTTTTCCCGGCACTTTTTAAAACTGTGGTTTTATGCAGGTTTGGGGTCTTGCTGTGGCCCCGGACAGATATGCAATGTCCCTTCAACTAAAAATGATGGTTTAAAGACTTTTTTTCCGGCATTTTTAAAACTGTGGGTCGAAGGTTTTAAGGGTCATGCTGCGTTCCCGGACAGGGATAGTCAAATTTTGTTCAAGTAAAATGATGGTTCAAATAAAATGCCTTTCTGGCACTTTTTTTAAATTTGTGGGTCATGAGGTTTAAGGGTCATTTCTGTGGTACAAGACGGGGGAGTAATGGGCTGTGATTTTTTTCTGTGGGTTTTAAACCCAAGTGTGTTGCCCAAGATGTAACGTATCATTTGTGTTGTGGTGTTAATTCCCGCTTCTCCGCCCCGTTTTGGGTGTAGAATGAAGGGGTTTTTCCTTCCCATGACTTTAATGGTCATCGACGATAATCTTTATCGAACTCGCGGGGAAAACGTCTTGATAATTGAGTATCGCTATGACCCGATGACGATAGTAAGTAACGTCTCATAGTAACCACTATAAAAAAGTATACAATATCAAAATACACCCTTTTATATACCTCGAAGAAAACAGAAAATTTGCCTTAGTAATATTGAAATCAATTTCAAACCTTCCCGGGGTTTAAAAATTTTAACTCAAGATCCACTTTAAATTCTCCCCCTCAATAAATTTTTTACAATCTCCCCCTCTTCTCGGGGGGAACTGGTCAAATGAAACCCAAACCCCAAATTTTGAGACAGGTGACCTGTCAAAAAAAGTGCTTAGCCACGGGAAATTCCAAATTTGTCTCCCAATCGTACCTTTTGTTTGTTTATAAGTTTTTTTATTCCATTGTTGTTTCCCTACATTGATTAAACTACATGGCAAGTGACTTTTCACTAAGTAAGATGAACGACAAATTTTATCTGCCCTGTAATTTGATAACCCGCCCGTATGGGGGTGAGGAAAGAATCACCCCGCAAGGTTGTTGCGTTTCAAAAAAATTTTAAAAAAGGAAAATTACTAAATTTTGCTGGGGGTATCAAAAAAGATTGCTTCATCCCCTCCCTTCTAAAAAACTCGCAATCTGCTTACACCAATCTATAATGGAGATTCCATATTGTCTACGATACGTACATCATAGTGATGCTCACTGCAGATTTGGAATATCAGAGAAAACCATATCATGTAGAACTACTCGCCATTCTTGTCTAATAAACATCTAGAAATTCATTTTAATAGGATCAAATATATGTAGTACAAAGGGGAATTATGATTTAGTTTTTCTGTTCTCTCTTTTTAGATCATTAAAAGTGTCCTTCTCTTGTAACACCCTTTAGTCCCGTGTTCGATATTTCATCAGTAAACCTTCTTTGGGTAACTATAGCTACAAATTCTTCCAACACATCTATGGAATGCGGGATGTCCAGTTTCTCCTCCTCAGATACCACACTCTCCTTACATTCTCACACAGTTGGCTCCATGGCCAGGGGTTATGAAATACGAATCATATGTCTCTGGATGAGAGCATTCTATATTCTATGCAGATTGTTTTCCGAACATGTGCTTTTAACACTAAACCAAATCTTGTCTTATAGATACCCTCATGAGAATATACTACCCAAAAAGTATCAAAATAATGTAAAGAATGTTCTAATACAACCGTTGTGGAGTGAACTGCTAGGAACCTGACTACAATCTATGCAAGAGTCATCATGAAAATGTCCAAATCTTCCAAATGTTCCGTCCCAAATCAAAAAATATCGTCATCTATGTAATGCCACCAGCACAGGACACAATCCTTAGTAAATAGCATTATGGTAAAACACAGTCTAAGCCTAAGGACTGCAATAAAATTGCTTGGGCATAAGTGGGGGGCACTCTATTGGACCCTAGCAGTGCCCCTCTTCCTGGAGAATAGAATTTATCCTTGAAGAGAGAAAAATGATTCCTACTCTCCAAGACCATCTCAGAAGGGGGAGTACAAACTTGTGATATCTCGGGAATCGCATCTGCATCGGTTGCCCGTTCCGCTAACTCCTTGAGCGCTGAGTAGACACGCATCCAATCTATATGACAGTTCATTCATAATGTACAAGTGGAAAACATCAAAGGAAAACATAAAAAGAAAACCTGATCAACGGCAAAGTCGCATTCCTCGTAATTTTAAGTAAAAATCACGCTGTATTCTTTAATATTTAGATACAGGTCAAGCGCGAGATATCGGTGCAAATCGCGCATACACTGTTATAAGAAATCGCAATTGTAGCTAAGACACAGCAGCCTTTTCCAGTAGATGTAGGGTCTCCCTGATGGTTACCAATCCATTTTGTATCTTTGTAAGGTTTATAGACGGGGTCCTGGTGAGATGATCTTAATAGAATTTTACCTATTTTGTCATCCTATATTTTTCTCACATATAGCTCTGTCAATAATAACATTGATCTCCCTCATTATGTCAAACTTAGGATCACGTGCCAATATTATATAAACGTCAGAATCACTTAATTGACAATATATCTCTTGCTCATACTGTGTCCTATCCATTACCACAACCGCTCCTCCCTTGTCCGACAGGTCTTAAGTTACCATGCGTCATGAATAATTAGAGGTGATGGGAATTTCTCACAATTTGATGTCGGTGACTTCAGACCCGAATTTTCCAAACAAAATTCTTTCGCGTCCGAATTGCTTTTAGGGACGAATCGTCTGCTATAAAAATAACTCACGCTATGTTCCAGGCTTGCACAGAGCTGCAGGGTTACTAGTAGAACGTTGTGCCCATGCTTAAATAATGCAGAGGATGCTTGGTTTGGATCACTTCATACTATAATGTTGTATTTTAGTAAGCCGCTCCGCATCATAGATATCTTTAGTCTAAAATATTTATTTCTCCTTGCTTCATCTATAAAATTCCTGCGGCATTAAGAGGGTAAAAATAGTGACCAAAAAACTGAAAAAGCGCGAATGTTGCCCTGATAAAGTCATGCCAGCGAAGCTGAAAAAAGAAAAAGCTGTGAGAGCTCAGGTGGACATCTAGTGACAGAGTGTGGACATTGGGATTGACGGCGGCAACGCCACAGCAGCATGAGGTCTGACAGTGCACAATGACATTCTCGAGTGTGGAACAAACAGTAATTCGGCTACAGAAGTGGCACAAATGACACATATGTGGAGGCAATTATGTCAGCAGCAGTCACGATGGTCAAGCAGTGGCACAATGTACGTTCAATGGAGAGTACGGCAAAACATGGATGTAGCGCCACAGAGTGGCACAATGACAAAGTTGGGAGGCACTTAGAGCAGCAGCAGCATGAGTCAAGCAGTGGCACAAGATCATTCTTGGAGGTGGCAAAAAAAAAAATAACAGAGTACGGCCCAACAGGTGGAACAATGACAGAGATTGGAGGTGGACGGCTGCAGCCGCAATGAGGATACAGAGAGTCCGGCACAGAATGAGACATTCTGAGGTGGCAAAAAAGGAGTAGGCCGACAGAGTGGCACAATGACACAGTTGTGGAGGGAAACAGCGGACGCAGACAGCATGAGGTAAGACGGGCTTAAGTGGCACTCAATGACACCAGAGTGGCGGGCCCCGGCAGACGCAGCATGAGGTCAGAGAGAGTGGCACAATGACATTTGGAGCGTGGCAAAACAGGAGTAGGCCACACGTAGAGTGCCACAATGGCACAAGTGGAGTCAACGGAGAGCAGCGCTGCTAGGTGGGACAAGAGGCACAATGACATTTGGAAGGTGGACAAAACAAGTAAGTAGGGCACAGAGTCGCACAAATGACAGAGAGTGGAAGGACCAGGTGGCAGCCAGCATGAGGTCAAGACAGTGGCATCAATCACATTTGAGATGGTGGCAAAACACTAGGAGTAGGCCAACAATGACAGAAGAGTGAAGCAGTAGAGTGCCCAAGCCGCAGCGAGCAACAGTGTGGAGGTAGTCGTAGGCAAATTACCAGTCCCTGGTAAAGATGGGTTGGGTGGCAAGATGGCAAGAAACCTGTCCAGCAGATATTGTGATGTGCAATCAGGCGAGTTGGCCCGGTTGGCTATGGATGATCA
Organism: Phyllomedusa bahiana; assembly: GCA_025379985.1. Classification (NCBI taxonomy): domain Eukaryota; kingdom Metazoa; phylum Chordata; class Amphibia; order Anura; family Hylidae; genus Phyllomedusa; species Phyllomedusa bahiana. Next base: position 76,304 of record JAODAL010013680.1, on the reverse strand, counting down.
GAATTAGTTGGCTGAGGCAGTGAGTTTGAACCCAGAGCTAATTTCTCACCGTTTGGGTGAGACGTCTTGGTATGATGGTAGTCTGAACGCTACGGCTATTGGGGGTGTAAATCCCTCGCCGATCCACAGCCTGATTCATTTGACAAAGGTCAGTCGTGTGTCCATATTTCCGTGGACAAGCGGTGCTCACTTGGGTAACGATGGCTCCCGCTACGCCCTAGAGAGCTCGCTCTGATGCCAACACTACCTGGGCGTGGCAGCGACAGCTTCTGAGACTATGCAAACCTCGGGCTCAAGTTGTGGAAACAACACAGATCCAGTTGGCTGCCAGTGGCGGATCTTACATACTGGGCGGCTAGTGCTAGGAGTGCTGTGCCAAGTGGCCACCACCTGTTGGTTTCAGGGATTGCCTCAAGGTCACTGCTGCTTGCTAGCTCTTGTCGACTATTCCTCACTAGCGCGGTGAATGGAAGTGTCCTAATTTCCCCCCCACCACCCCCATCCCCCCTCTCCCAGACTTCGGTTGCTGGCTGTGATGGAATAGAATGGTACTGCTCCTACCCCGCCCCACTACTCCCACAGCAGCCGCGCACAATAGAGTAGTATCATCCACCGTGATGCTCGCTGAGGAACCCTCCCCGTCAGACCTGTCAGAGGAGATGACGACTATGGCCGCATCCATAGGCACAGCGGCCAAACCCCCCTGTACTACGGAGGACTTTCCCATATAGTATTTGAGTTTGTCCTCCTCCTCTCAGTATCTGGGATAACGGCTCCTTTTGCGACCTGGTAGCAGGGTCCCATAGGAGTGGAGACGCTAGATATACATCCCTCATGAACGCGATGCATGACTATTCGGCGGTCACTTCGCAAAGGCAAATCCCAGCATGCTAGTGGGTCATCAGCACAAGTGACTCCGAGGGGCTCCCTGCTCATCTCCACTGTATACTGCTCTCATGGTGCATTGCGGCATGTCATCTTGCCTCTCTTTTCCTCAATCTCTCATCTACTCCTCCTAGCTACTCCTAGCTCCTCGCTTCTTCTTGTTCCACTGGGTAGAAAATCCATTCATTTTCACCAGATCAATGCTGTCTTGTCACAATGTCTCCTCATCCTCCAATTCTCAGTCGCCAGCCGGAGCTCATGTGAGCCGCAGAAGAGTGTCAGTCGACTCACATCTCCATGTCCCCCTGCCCAGACAGATTTTTCAGCTGAGTCTGTTTCCAGGACATGAAGCAGCAGTGTATAAGTAGTTATTCACTTCCCGCCAGTCCTGGCGACTGACATAATAACGCGTACGGCTCCTCCCTAAAAATGCCTCAACTAAATGGCAGGTGTCTACACACTGAGCTGCCATGGCTGACATCAAAGTTCACAGAGAGTACTCTGTACCGCCTGGATCAATTCAGAAATAATCGTTAATGGTTCCTTCTTGTTCATACAGTCGCCGGATCCTATCCAACAGTGCAGGCTGGAATTCCAACAGGTGGAAACATTCCGCCTTATCGCATGCGGTTCGTTAGGGAGAAGCCGTTCTGCCGCTGCAATTCGAGGAGGGTTTGTGGCCATGGCTTGTAGTAGGATGCGATATGAAGTGCATTATCGCAACGCAGTTCCTGGCCATTGTTCAAGCATCTTACGGATAGATTCGGTGAAAGACTTCTAGAACCTTTTTCAAAAACGCAGGATTGAACAACATGCGCCATGCAGGGGCATGGACTATCCCTCTTCTGAGTGCAGCATCTGTGGCACACCATTGTATCCTACCATAGATTGTCTCGTCACCCATGGGTTTTCCGCATTTGGCAGTTGGCGCGGAGAAAGCCACACTATTCGATTTTCTTGTCTGCATGACGCCAGAGCAGTTCCTCCTGTTGTGTACTTCTGTTAGCCGAGGCAAAGCCAAGTGTATTGAACTGTGTCGACACCGCTTTAGTGCCCTACACATGTGTATGCAATAGCGGCGAAGTCCAGTACTTGCTGGACGGTGAGTATGGTGGCTGTGTGGTTCGGGTATGGAGCTAGGAGAGCGGCATTGCAGCAGGAGCCGCTTGATAAGGTTTAGACAACGTGGACAAAGGAGAAAGCGACGTCTCCTGTCACAAGTTGTGTTTGGTCGTGCCTGGGCAGCGAAGCACATTCACCAATGGCAGTAAAGGACATGTACTGGCCATGACCGTAGTTACAGCTCCAGACGTACGCGCTGCCGTGTCACACTTGGAACAATACCGCATAAGCTCAAGGACTGGCCCATTTCTGTTCTACATTACTTTTATGAAGTAGGTCGGTACTGCCTTTTTGAACTAAGAAATTCAGGCTGAATTCTCCCATCTCGGCTCGGCCGAAGGCCATCAGTTCTCTTAAAGGTGCAGAGTCCACACATGTGGTAAACGGAGGGACTGCGTTAAAGAAGTCCCATAAAACTTGGGCAGGGCACAGTCAGCTGCTGCACCTTCAGGATGGTGGTACGCATACTGTGTGTATCTTGCAATTGCCTCGACTGAAACGACTGCTGGCGCCATGATGTTCGGGAGGCGGAGCATCTGGACGGCGATGATGGCCAATGAGGACACCCCAACAGAGAAACAGCTACCCTTTGCAGAGGTGGTGGAGCTGTTGAATGGCTGCAGACTGGCATCGCGTGCCCATGCCGCTGCTGGTGCTGCAGGCAGCAGGATATGGACCACCACATTACGAGCCCACGTTTCTCCCCAGCACACGTGCAATTGGATGTCGAGCTTGCATGTGTTGACGCAGGGCTTAGGTGCGTTGCCACGTTAGCTCCCCTTGGGCCAACCGGTCACTTTCTGCGCACCACAGATTCTACATTCTACCCAAGATTCGCTCAATGCCACACTGCCCGCAGTAGCCCTGATTTTACCGCTCAGACGCTGCTGCGCATCTGAGTGATACTACTGCCGCTGCTCGCTGTAGCGCTGTGCCGCTACTTTCTTGGACCTGACGACAGCGGTTTTTTTCTACTCCCCCGTTGTTGCTAGCTCCCTCGACCTCACACTGCTGCTACCCATGCTGAACTCACGGCGCACACACAACCCCTTGAACTGTGGCTGACGCAGATGCCCTGATGTGCAAGCTGATGCCCTCTTCTCTATGAACCTGATGAAGACCTTGCCTCACCCGGCTCCAAGTGCGGTCGGGCATACATCATGTCATCTATTTGTGTTTCATCGGATGTCACTGACTGTCCTCATCAACGTGTCTTGGTTATACTCAGGGACTGACCCCATCACACATGACCTCCCATGCCACTCTATACATTTGCCGGATACTTGACAAAGAAGAAGCAAGGGATATTCAGGCACCCATTTCTTGATGCACAGAGCTGATGACTGCCCTCATCAAATTGTTCATCCTGCTATACAATTGTATCGGTGGCGCTGAAGGCCCAGGTAATCCACATAGTAGATCGCTGTCTGATGGGAATCCGCATGGGACTGAGTGTTGGGTTGAAGGACAGGTGAGGGCCGCTGACCCTCGTCCCGGGTCCATGCCAACTAAGGGATGTGTCTGAAGTTCCCATCGACACCAGATCTTTGGCAGGGGGTTGTCAAATGACCATTCGGCGACGGAAGTGGAACATGACCTGTCCACCTATCAAGAACCTTTATAGTTGGCTAATAGTCTACGTCACCAGGCCAGCTAGATGACGAGTCGGACGTTGTGTTGGCGGTCACCGAAGGAGGACCCCGCCTGACGACGTGCTCCCCTTGCTGTGACTGCGTAACCTGTCTTGTCCAGGATGTTTGTGCCCACTGCCACTCGCCAGTGAAGAGGCCTGCAACCTCTCTGTCTGACATTTACTGTTAGTTCTAAAATGTACAGACACGCTCTCTGATTGAAGATATCTTGTATATGATAAATACACAGCGTGTATTTGACTTCAAATTTAACATGTAACAGCTTGGGTAACCCTTGGATATAAATTGCGCCTCACCAACATGGGCAGGAAAAAATTGACTTTTTTTGTGCCGTCTAAAAACTCTGTGTAATTTTACTGAAGTATAATGAAACAGCTCAAACAGGCGTTAATTAACCTACAGATATGACATGGATGCTACACGGAATTTCTTCTGTGGCCTGTGAAAAAAAACAAAGTTTCTTTTACTGAGTACAAACATGCAGAAAAAATACTTAGCTTAAACCCTTGGATGTAAATTTGCGCAAAAAGAATTGTGCACCAAATAACTACGGCTTCTGAGGTGTTACAATGTCTGTGTATTTTACGCTACACAAAAGAAGGTGACAAACTTGTAGACTTAACCCTCTCGCTTGTGAATAATGCCTACAGGAAAAATGTCTTTTTTGTCCGGTGAAATAAACGCGGTCTTTTAGTCACCACCCTTAGCAAGCAGAACAACGCCTTATTAACCACTGGATGTAAATTGCGACAAAGAATTGAGCAACCACAACACTCACTAGTTCCATAGCGTGTTACCGCAATGGCTGTATTTTATGCTACACAACAAGAGGGAAACCTGTAATTTAACCTACTTGCTTGTGAATCATGCTACTCAGGAAAAAATGTATTTTTTGGCGGTGAAATAAACGTTTCTTATAGTCACCAAAGCACCAAAACAACGCCTTAATTAACTCCTCGGATGAAAAATTTGGCCAAAAGAATTGAGCAACCAAAACTTACCAGCTTATATAGGCATGTGTTCCAATGGCGTGTATGTTTACCGCTACACAACAAGAGGCAAAACTTTGTAATTAACCTTTCCGCTTGTCGAATTAATTCGCTAACAGAAAAATTTATTTTTTGGGCGGTCGAAATAACACGCGTTTCTTTTAGTCACCACAGCAGCAGAACAAAGCTTTAATTAACCCCCTCTGGATGTAATTGTGCAAAGAATTGAGCAAGCAAAAATGACAAGTGGTATTTGTATTGTAAAAACGCTGTTTCTTGTTAAATGAATACAACAGAGATAGGTTCTTAGATGCCTTGGATATTCAATGTGCTGTGAGCAGATAGCATATAAAATGTATATGGGCTGCTCACTGGACGCACCACTGGACTTCAGATCAATACCCACGAAAATCACTCAGGAAATAGAACGTTAAGAGAAGCAGTCTCTGAGACAAGCTGAGACACCCCTGTATAAAATGAGTTCTTTAGTATCAGCTATCATAAGCGCCGCGCCGCAAGCACCCTTGTCGCCCTAATACGTACAGTGTGAGCGGTATGAAGCTCCTAGGCGTCGCGGCCCCGGGAACTTAATATTGTGCAGGCGGATGATGTCACAGTATCCCGCCGGTCCATACTGATTGGCTTCATCCTCTGGACAATGTCTTGCAGGCTAATGCCTTCTTCCTCCCAGAGCTAAGTTCTTTTGCACCCAAGTAACGCTCACTGTCGTCGAGCCATTTTACCTCAATTCAAAAAGGACACTTGCGCACCTGAAGTACTGCCGCCAAACTTCAACTCATTCAACGAAGTTTTGTACTGAAAATTCTAATCAGAATTCCATCCTTACGTTAGAATCAATTCGCCCATCTCTAATTACATATTCACATGGGCTTTGTCGCCAAATTTTTTAAGTCATTAGTAACCCCTTAGTGTATATAAACATCCTGACTCTTTGACATAAAGTAATAAAAATTCCTTTAAACTAACCTCTTGTATTATTCTGCCATTTGACCAGGGATCCCATAGCGCAATGCTTTGGGCATGAGGTCCCCATCCCAATGCCTCCCCAACACACGAAGCATTTACAGGACCTCTTAGGTCATGCATTACTAGACTCATGACAAGTAGTGGCAACTACTCTCACCATAGTATCTCATAAATACAGTATCCACATAAAAAATCCCACATATACAGTGACCAACATTTTCAAGTAGTGATACTATAAGGATCACTGATTATACGACCAGAGAATCTCCTATGACCACCAAAAGTGCACTCACCACATAGTGACTGAATAATTCCCCCGATTATTATATATTTAGACCCTTCTGAATAAAGATCTGTATACAAAGACTCATAATAATTATTGCCCATATAGAGTCCATCTGTGGTAGACACGCAGTGTACACAAAGGCTATACAGTTGACCATACAGTGCGTAGGATGACAGTGTGTAGACAGAGCAGGGCCTCGCTGACATATGAGTGTGATTACAGGTGCAGTTTACATCTTGTGACTCAGCAGGGTGATGTTTCTCTGATGAGTCGTTGACTTTCCCTTTTGTCTGGATCTGTCAGACCGTCATAATGACTTATCCTTGGACGACCACTCAATCGTCTGCAGATTTGAGACAAAGAATTTATATGTTGAACTCGTCACTTTTCCAGCACCTGCACTCGCCCTGACCCCCCACCTATGTACAAAACTTACCGGGTGGAGAACAGGTAAAGCCAATAGCATAACTTAATCCAGTCTCCTACGAGGGGAGGAACAGAGAGATTCACCCTGAGATTGTGGTTAGCTTTGGCCTGTACCCGATCAGAATAAATGCTTGTCTTCTTACCAGGTAAGGACTCGCCTCAATATATAGGATGTTTAGGCAATAAGGTATCAATTAGGCAGGTAAAATACAGGTAGGTACTTAGATTGGCCCTGGGTAGGCCCAAATTAGGTAGGCAGCCCCCAGGTAGATAGGTAGGCTGTAGGTAGGCCCCAGGTAGGTAGGTTAGGCGGGCAACCCCCAGGGAGATAAGTACGGCAGGCGTGGATCACCTAGCGTAGCGTAGGTATATAATTCTTGCATAGGTGGGGCTACATAGTAGATAGACTATTAAAGCTAGGGGCCCACATAAGGTAGATAAAATAGGCTATAGGCGTGAATCCACAATAGGAGGTAGGGCTTTAGGCAGATCATATAGGCCATAGAGGTAGGCAGGCAGGCTTTAGGTAGGTTATAGGAGCCATAAAGGTAGTAGTAAGGTAGGCTATAGGGGCCATGTAGGCAGGCAGGGTCAGGTAGGCCATAGGGAGTGATATAGGTAGCCAGGCATGGCCAGGTAGGCAATAGGGGGTGATATAGGTAGCCAGGCAGGAACAGTTAGGCTATAGGGGATGATATAGGCAAGCAGGGTCAAGCAGGCTGTAGGGGGCCATTTAGGCAGGCAGGGTCAGGTAGGCTATAGGGGGGTGATATAAGCAGACAGGCAGGGTCAGGTAGGCTATAGGGGGTGATATAGGTAGCCAGGCAGGGTCAGGTAGACGATAGGGGGGTCATATAGCCAGGCAGGGTCAGGTAGGCTATAGGGAGGTCATATATACAGGCAGGCAAGGTCAGGTAGGCTATAGGGGGTCATATATATATATATATATATATATATATATATATATATAATATAGGAAGGGTCAGGTACGCTATAAGGGGTAATATAGGTAGCCAGGCAGGGTCAAGTAGGCTATAGGGGGTGATATAGGTAGCCAGGCAGGGTTAGATAGGCTATAGGGAGGTCATATAGCCAGCTAGGCTACTTTAGTGTTAAAAAAAAAAAAAAAAGAAATCACTTACTCACCTGTGCCACGATCCCATGATGCGCTCAGCTCCCGGCCAGTCTCTGAGCTCAGCACAAGCGGCGCCTGGTAACAGATTAGCAGACTGGAGTGCCGGGGGCGCTCCGCTCTACTAATACCAGGTAGTCCTGCCAGAGGGCCCGGGTGTTCAGAAGCAGTATGCGCCGGGCCCCACAGCTCTGCCCGCCAGCAGTGAACTGTTATGTTCACTGCCGGCAGGCGCAGGAACAGAGCTACCAGAGGAGCAGACGTGGTAGCAGCTGCACCGGGTCCCGGGCACCCTAAGAGCCCAAGCCCCCTAAAAGCCTGGGCCCCCTGGCAGCTGCTATGTCTGCTATTCCAGTAGTTACGGCCCTGCATTTGACCTAAAATGGGTAAGGTTTATACTGATTTCATGTCAGATAGTGAGAAAAACATGCACATGTGTCTCTATATAGTGTATGTAAACTTCTGATTTCAACTCTCTCTCCTCTCCCTCTCTCCTCTCTCTATCCTTCCTCTTTCTCTCTCTCTCTCTCTCTCTCCTTCCTCTCTCTCTCTCTCTCTCTCTCTCTCTATATATATATATATATATATATATATATATATATATATATATATATATTATATATATTGTATTCTGTATCTATCTATCTATATATAATATAAATATATATAATATATATATATATATATATATATATAGAGCGAGAGAGAGGAGGAAGGAGAGAGAGAGGAGAAGAGAGTTGAAATCAGAAGTTTACATACACTATATAAAAAGACACATATGCATGTTTTTCTCTTTATCTAACATGAAATCAGAATAAACCTTACCCGTTTCAGGTTAAATGCAGGGGCATGTATATACTGTATACTGTATATCCTGAACTGTGTGTTAGAATGCTCTTGAGTTGAATACACACCTTCTTATTCACCAATTAAAAATCCTATTTATTCTGTTATGAACTAAGAAGGTCGCAGATTGACCATATATGGATTTTGGAGCAAGTAGGAATTTTAAGTAAGTCTTGTTACTCATAAGGAACGGAAGTTTATCCTTAAATATAAAACTATAAGTAAGTACCAGTCCTATTCTCTAATATTTCAGTTTCATACATTGCCACTTCCTGTACGGAAGAGAGACAGGTCCCGAAATCTTGTTTTCCTGTTAATACAATTTCATAGATTTTTGTTTCTTGGCTGCCTGAGCAGCATTCCTGTTTAGTTGTCGTGGATGTGGATTGTTCTGAGTCATGTCACATATAACTCTGCACATAATGCCCATGCTGAGCCGTGAACTGATCCCATGGTCATTTGGTGACATTTCTTTAGAGAGACAACAGGAGAATGGCTACGCTCATTCCCCTGTGTCTCTTCTTTTTCTCCTCTGCTGTCTCAAACCTGAGACCCTTTTAGCTTTATTCATGAGCCAAGCTGCTGGAGGAGAAATGGTTATTTGCATCCTAGCATTACATTTAAATGCTATGAATTACTGGAGACTATAAATATCTCTAGATAGTTAAATGTTGCAGCTCATAAAATGTTCTATGCATTTCTCCCTGGGTTTATTTCTTGTACGCCAAGAGCAGCATCTCCAATTAATCATCGTCTTGTTGAATTTCAAATATGAAATCTCCTACTCTGATCTTATTATGCTTATCAATTGCTTAAACAACCAGAACTTAAATTTCAACCTCTTTCCAGTAGATTACATCTATTACTGATATTTACTGCATATTCATGTTATGTATGTGATATGACATTGTCAGAATGCGGTTCGTAAATCAAAATGCTTATAATCTGAGAAGCACCCATAATATATAATGGCTCTAATAAGAGTAAGAATCTACTTCCTTCCACATAACTATAGCAAAAGCAGCCATAGCGACTGCTATGGGGCACAGAGATTGAGGGACTCCATTCGTGTACAAAAACTTTGTCCCATTTTGTAGGGTACAAGTAGTTGGTGGTTTTCTGCTATATAGTACTACTAATGGGCTTCCCTGATATATGGTGGTATTATCTATTACTTCTTATGCTGCTGTTTTAGTTTATTATCACTAGGTGATGGGGCCCCATCTCATTTTTGCTATGGGGCCTTATGAATTCTTGTTATGCCCCATGTAATTATGGCCCAGAATTGGCTTATCATACCAATAATTTATATCCATAAAGTATTTCAATTATTTTCTATCCTGTTACTTATAAATGCCCTTCTCTTACATTCTCCAGAAATTATAGGTGTTGTCTCATAAACTCATCCCCTTTCATATTGGGCTATTAGGGCATATGAATAGCATAAAAGGGGAAACTTCCCTTTCTCCATGACCCTAAAATTTAGAACTACTCTTTAAGATCTTTCCAGTCCACTGACGGTGTCCTTACTATATAGTGTTGCATTTATCTGCAGCGGGGACTTTTTAAAAAGTAGATCCTTTGCATCAGATGATTAAGTAAGAAATTTAAAACAGAAGTCAATGTGACAGAGGTCAATGGGTTTGGTGCTCCTAAGTATCAAAAAGTTTATGTACACATATGAAAAATAGCTTCCCCTTATGATTGCAAGTTAAAATGGTTTTCTCACTACAAAGATTAGCTTTCAACATAGTTACATAGTTTGTAAATCCAAAAACAGACAGGTGTCCATCCTGTTCAGCCTATTGTGCTATAGTGTTGAACCAGAGGAAAACCCCCATGAGGTAGAAGCTAGTTGTCCTCATTTAAGGGTATAAATTCCTTCCCGACTCCAATCTGGCAATCAAACTAAATCCCTGGATCAACGACCCTTCTCCAGAATCCTAGTCACTATAAATTGTTATATTTTTATGCTCTAGAAATATAACCAGACTCTTTTAGAACTCTGTTAGTGAATTCACCATGACAAGTTCCTCTGGCAGAGAGTTCCACAGTCTCAGTAAAGAATCCCTTTCTATGTTTATGTAGAAACTTTCTTTCCTCAAGATGTAGAGGATGCCCCCTTGTTCTAGATACAGCCCTGGGTATAAATAAATCTTGGGAGAGATCTCTATATTGACTTTTGATATATTTATACATATTTATTATGTCCCCCCGAAGCCGTCTTTTCTCTAAACTAAATAACCCTAATCTTGCCAATCTTTCTGGGTATTGCAGTCCACCCAGTCCTTTTATTATTTTCGTTTCCCACCTTTGAACCTGTTCAAGCTCTACAATTTCTTTCCTGTGTACTGGTGCCCAAAACTGTACACAATATTCCATGTGTAATGAGAGAATGATGTTCTCATCATGTGCCTCTATGCCCCTTTTAATACACCCCATAATCCTATTTGCCTTGGGAGATGCTGCCTGACACTGGCTGCTACAATTAAACAACATAAACATAAAGGGACAGTTAAATGAAGACTTTTTGTAAATACATTGTCAATAGATTTTACTTTAGTCATGAATCTGAGGTAAGAGTGTTTTTTTTTACGTGCTATGAAGTGCACACATATTTCTCTTGTTACCTGTATACCAGATGGGCATCTGTTATTTGATTAGCAGAGAGCAGGGAGTGATGTCACCTCACAGACAAACTGAGATCAAAGCAAGCTGATTTTATCTAACAAGATAAGCTTCACTAAACACCAGGTACATGTGCAGTGAGGACTGGATAGCATTGCTCTATCTGTGATCTTGTTAGAGATAACAATCTCTTGCACTGTCCGAGTAATGGCTCGCTAAAAGTTGAATATGCTAATCACTGCTGTAGAACGACCCACAGCCTGAGGAGACAGAGTAAGTGTAAAACTGCTAAAACTCAGTGAAACTGCGTGGTAAGAAAACCCCTTTAACAAATCAGAATGGGAAGACAAAAATGATCCAATGTCATTACTACATAAAATATTATAATATTGTTCTACTAATAAGCTTAAAGGGCAACATGTATGAAGATCGCCGCGGCGGAACGCCCGTTTTCACGTTTTTTTCCGTGAAAGCTGCGCCTGATTTATGTAGGCGCCCGAAGTACGCTCATACATGTGGTGTAAAGTTCCCTGCGTCTCGCCAGTGTGTGAGGCGCAGTGCGGAACTTAGGCGCAGATGAAATGCGCCTAACATGTATAAAGTTTCTAGACAGGCTGGAAATCAGGGAAACATCATTCAGCATGTTAGTGAATAGCAAAAAGAGTTGTCTTAATTAATGAATGAATAAAGATAAATATCAAAGTAGAATAAAATCGATTTCAATGTATTGAAAAAGTTGTTAGTTTAAAATGAAAGCAAATATATATAAGATCTTAAAAGAAAGAAATAACAGTTATAAAAGGTCTTAAAAAAGGGAGAGAATTAATCTAATTTTACATTAAATAAGCCAATGCTGATGTTGTACTGATGTTAATTTTTGTTCTTTTTTTTTAATAAAAAATTAAGATGTATTTTTTCTTCTTGAACCTTTTATTCTATTTAGTATCTACATCAAGAGCCAGCACAGCACAGGTCTTGCTGGGACCTGTGGTTCTCCAAGCAGGATTTCTATGTTCCCAGGGCTTAGTTCTGGGCGTATTTACAGACATATTTACGTCCGCAAATACATCACCAACTCACCAACTAAAATAATGAACAATTAGCTTAGAATTGCTACGAAATCCGGACGTATTTACTAACAGTGCATCTTTGCGTCCGACAGTGGCGTCGGCATGGTGAGGCGCAGTATACGCCTGAAATCAGGCGCAAATCCTGATCATACATGTCGCCCAAAATCTTTATAACATTTGTCACATAGTGGCATTCCAGTCATTATCATTTACCTTGTGGATGGAGCAGGTGACAAATGTTAAATCAAGGAGGGTTCAGCCACTAGGGTTCTAGAACAATTATTCTGCATACCACCTAACCAACATATCCAAGTGGGTAAGAGTATGGAACAAAACTGAATGCCACTCCTCCTTATAACTCTATAAATTCCAAAATAGCCCTACGACAATACTAATAGGTAGGTAATGCATTTTAATGACTTGTATACCCTCTAAATACTTTACAACGTGGAGGATAACCAGCTCACCTGGATGCACTAAATACTCCCTTAAAGCTGTCATTTACTTTATTTATCATAATTTGAATATACTGAACATATTTTTACCCACTAATTTACAGGATACAGGATATAGTGAATCTTAGCATTGCCTTCTAAAATATATATTTGCATGGCACAAAAAATGGATTGAAACGTGCAAATAATTTATTTTGATTGGTAGCTATGCATAGAGAGGTACTGAGGTATTACAGAGAGCTGGTAGTTACTGCCAACCTGCTTGAAATATTGCATTTTGTTTGAAGTTACAGCAGGGGCGTAATTAGAAATGGCAGCGCCTCATTGCAAACTTTTCAATTTACCCCCCTCCCACCCGGTCCATAAGGAAAAAAAATTATCACATGTTCTGTCAAGAATAACGGAAAAAATAGTGTACACCAGACACTTTCCGCACACGCCAGTCATACGCCAGACACACGCCAGACACATCCCACACACGCCAGACACATCCCACACACGCCGGTCACATCCCGCACACGTAGGTCACATCTCGCAAACGCCGGACACATCCCGCACACGCAGGTCACACGCCAAGCACCAATGTAAACACACTCATGTACACACATGCAGACATGTACACACCCATTTAAACACATGCAGACACGTACACATCCATTTACACACATGCAGACACGTACACACTCATGTACACATACTTGCAGACACGTACACAGCCATGTACACACATGCAGACACGTACACAGCCATGTAAACACATGCAGACATGTACACACTCATGTACACACATTCAGACACGTACACACTCATGTACGCACATACAACACATACACACCCATGTACACACATGAAGACACGTACACACCCATTTACACACATGCAGATATGTACACACCCATTTCACACATGCAGACATGTACACACCCATTTACACAAATGAATACCCGTACACACTCATGTACAAAAATACTCACTCAAGTACACACATGCATACATTTACACACCCATTTAAACACATGCAGACACGTACACATCCATTTACACACATGCAGACACGTACACACTCATGTACACACATGCAGACACGTACACATTCATGTACACACATACACACCCATGTACACATATGCAGACACGAACATACTCATGTACACACATGCAAACATGTACACACTCATGTACACATATGCAGACACATACACACCCATGTACACACATGCACACCCATGTAGACACATATACATAAACAAAAAAATGTACCTGATCACCAGGCACACCTCAGGATGGTGTTGCTACAGCAGGTCATAGAGGAGGGGGGAGACAGAACAGCATGCAGCTTCTGTCTCCTGAGCTCCTGCACACTGCCGTGCCGAGAGCGCACCTCCCCCCTCCTCTCTGACCCGACGTCTTCACTGAGCTGTGTGCAGGAAGGGGGCTGGGCTGCCGGAGCTCTGATTACCGCCCCATACAGCAGCATATTACAATGTCCCTCTGAATTCCCTATTCCCCCTCCCCAGGCTGGAAGGTCACTTGCAGGGAAGGGAGGCAGAGAGGTTTTTCTTTTTTAAATCTGCCGGCTATTTCTACTGCCGTGTTCTGCCCGCTCCTGGGCTCTGCCCTTGTGTTAGATCAGGCTCTGGCCGGGCCCCGCAGCTCTGCTGGCAGTTAACTGTTATGTTCACTGTCGGCGGGTGCAGGAGCGGAATTATCAGGGGAGGAGACGTGAGAGCAGCTGGCCCGGGGGCCTGGGCCCCCTACTGACCCAGCCCCATGACAGCTGCTATGTCTGCTACCCTGGTACTTCCGACCCGAAGTACAGTCTATCTTACACAGATAAAGTTACTAAGCCTAAAATAGCTGACGAAATAGTCAACTTATTCTCTGGAAAAGTCAATGTAAGGACCTATTCAGTTGACTATACTATGTCTCTATACAGCCATTGTATAGTACAGAACCATAATACAGTACCTATGGACTTCTGTAGATGTTGAATTTCCAGCTGCTCTTCCTAGAAGCATTGCTGTTAATGTTGTATGCTTACACGGATTTTTCACCTTGTAAGGATTCAGGTATATTAGATAATAAGGATAAAGTGATCTTTTTTTTATCTCTGCTTTCCAAGGACCACAAATATTTAATGGGAACCTGCAACGTTGAACATGTCATCTAATCTGCTGGCATCATATTATAGAGCATAAGGAGCTGAGCAGATTGATATATAATTTTGGGTGGAAAGATTCAGTAGAACTTGTACTTTATTCATTTAACTTACTGCTTGTTCTTGGTTAAGGAGTCCAGTAGGCGGTCTTTTCAGTAATTGACAACCTTCCTTGTATGAGTGTCCATACAAAGAAACCTGTCAGTCACTGATAAGCCCGCCGACTGGACTCCTTAACCCAGAATAAACAGAAAGTTACATGGATAAAATTCAAAGTTGTAATGAATCTTTTCCCTCAAAACTATATATTAATCTGCCCAGCTCCGCCTGCTCTATAATATGTTGCTTGTAGATAAGATAACATGTTCAATGTGATAGGTTCCTTTAATTTGTTACATTATTGTACAATATCTGTAATGAGATTGTGTTTTTTTTCTGGGAGAAGTTGAAATTCATAGTGGTAATATTTTGGAGTACATGCAATGAATGAAATGAATTATGGTATAAATGAGATGTTGGATTCTCTGGGTATGTATGATTACAGTGAGACCAAATTTCTATATTTTTTTATGTTTTATGTCTTTACCACTTGTTTTAAAGAAAAATCATTTGTTTTGTGTTGCAGCATTTAGAGATTTACACAGTGCTCCAACAGAGCTTTATGAGGTTTTTTTTTTTTGTGATATGAATTGTAGTTTTTATTGTTATGATTTTAGAGTTCTTAAGGGGAACCTGTCACATAGTTTATGCCCCCTTGCTGAGGACAGCATAAGCTAGTGGCAGACATGCTGTTTCCAGCGCTGTGTCTCTTATTCTGTAAGCAGTAGTTTCAAAGCATTTAATGCTCAAATCTGGCGATTCGCAGCCAGAAGAGTCCAGTTTATTCATGAGCAGGTGTTAGTTCCACCCACCCAAAGCTAGCCCTGCCCACTCATCAGTTATTCACAGGTTTCTTCCTATTCACAGTAAGGGTATGTTTACACTGCATGTTGGATCTGTTTTTGGAACTGTTTTGGATCCAAAAAAACGCATTCAAAATCGATGAGTAAATCGCATCCAACATGCAGGTGCATGTTTGGATGCGTTTTTGCTGCAGCAGAAACGCACCCTATAGTTTTAAATAGGGCATCTGCTGCATCAAACGGATCAAGAATTGACATGTCAATTCTTTGAACGGATCTGAAAGATGCATGTAAAACACACATCAGATATGTCGTATTCTGACATATCTGAGGAAGCGTGTTGCACCCGCGAAACGCGTCATTTGTCTTTCTATGCTCTTTAAATAAACCCCTAACTAATCTCTATGTAAGCTTAACTGCTTAATTTTTCATAATAGCGCTCTAGTCCGTTTAGTTTTTCCCTTTCCCTGGATAGTAGTTTGACCGTAACTGGCCATATCTACCACCGGGACATCTCCTTATCGTATCCTTCGGCGTTCCTCGTGGACTAAGACGGCGGGAAACAGGACCGGGAGCTGCTTGTTCTCTTAACCGGGAACTTAAATCTAAAACTCTGATACGAGCTGTACCGTCCATAGTACAGCTAAAATAGGTGAGCACGCTACTATTACTTTTATTCCAACTATTTGCTACATAGGACTCGACTGCGCTTCCTCCCTTTCTTGCAGCTCTACACTCCACTTGATTTTTCAAGAGGAATATTTACATTACGCTATCCTACCCGGGTTCGGGCATTGGCGAGCTGCAGGGCACAGTCTCCTTTTTCTATTCCTGCATAAGGAACAAGCGATTTAACCTAGCTGTACGGTGTCATAGTACAGCTCAAGAAGGTGAGCGAACATTTTACCTATAATAGACGAGTATACCATTATTAGGTGTTTGATTAATATTCAGGCACCGTAACAATATAACACTATTTTGAGTTTTCTTATTTCTCTGAGTATATATCTCTACAAGTATGGAATATCTCCAACATCGACAATCCACAAGGAACTTATTAATGGACAGATTAATCTCCGGAACAAACATCCAACAGGAGTTGTCTACTAACACAGGTGAATATAGAGTCTACACGGAGGAGGAAACTCATACTTTTGTTGGTATATCACGTAATTTAGAGAAATGTCTAATCTCTGAAAGCTTTCAACAAATAGATGCCAAATTTTTAGAAATATATATACAGGAAAAATTGGTTCCTAAAGGCTTAAAATTTTTTAAACCGAATCCCTTTTTTGATAATGATGTAATTTTTAATGATTTGTGGCAAAACACTTTAGATCTTGCTCACTAAATTTGATGACTATCCTAGTAAATAAGAGAAAAGATAACTGTGTCTCCTTAGGGAAAGAAGTGGAAAATGGCCTCACAGCCATTTCTGATTTCAGATCCCATCCTGAGTTTAGTCATTTTGAGCAAAGGATGGTGAATAATCTGAAACGAAATGAGCTGGATGTTATTAATAAAAAATTGCATAAACTAAGGAGGGACAGATTTAATAAACTCAACCCTCAATCAATTCCTAGGAGGAACAATTTAACACATACCCAAGAGGGAGGTGAGAATTTACAAAGTATGGATACACATGATGCTGATACTGCTTCCACATCAGAAGCAGTAGTCAGACCAAAACAATACAGTGAGGTAGTCAAGAAAAACCATCCCCCTAGACCGAGGCTTAACAGTAAAGGTTCAACATATAATAACGGCAATAAAAAGGTATATACTGATAAGTCAAGTCCCCGCTTGTTTTTAAATTCTAACCTAAAAAAAGCAACTATTAATACTAAGAAAAATGATAGGGATACTAATAAAACCCCCCTTAGACAAATAGAACCAAAACATAAAAGCGATCTAAGTTTAGAGTTTCAACATCTAATAAAAATGATAGATCAGGCTATAAAATATAGGGAACAAGCAATAGCATCCTCTAATCCCGCATTCAGCGATCCTAGCGATATTACTTATATTGCAGACACCACTATCAATACAGATTTTACCACTCATGATCCTCTTAATGATTCTATTTTAGCGCTCCCTCCCCTTTTAACCAACACTCCTTCACTTCTTTTACTACCCCATTCCACTCAATTACCCCCTTCTGGTATAGTTTATATAGAGTCTAATGACAGTATCACCCCTTCCCCTAACTTATCGGTGTCCACAGCTCCACCACCAGTTGCACTCCCTCAATCTTTAATAACACCTATAATAGATCTCACTGAAAATGACCCTATCCCTGATAATACTATAGGGTCACAGAAACTAATGATTCATTCAAATACACAAGCTTTGGAGCCTTTTTTAGGCATGAACCCCACTTTGAATGTGTTCAATCATGTAGAGGAGGATCTAAAGCCCCATCTCGTGCTGAACACACACTCCCCCAGACTTTTTTTGGATTGAAAAAGAAAACAAAATCCCGAGGAAATAGAGGAATCAAAAGCAGAAAAATATACAAAACTCGATATAATACCTTGAGAAAAATAATTAATAAGAGGAATTTACATCGGTTGAAAAAGAATGTAGAAAATAAAGGAAAGATATTTAATCCATCCAAATATAAACTTACCGCTATTGAGGAAGGTTTATTACGCAAAGGTCTTGGTTTTAGCCCAGACAGTTCAATCAATGATTTTTTGGTTTTTCAAGATATTCACAAATTCATCAGAAAATTGACTCTTAAAAGGTTTTTTAACAAAAAGAGACATAATAAGATAGATTCCAACGATCCCATAGAACCACCTGAAAATGGGAGGTTGGGTCATCGAGTAAAACCTCCTTCTAAATTTTATCCTATCCGTGCACAAGGGAATTTCATCCCAGTCTTTTTAGACTTGGTTACTGAGGATTTGAGAAAATTAAAAAAGAAACTACCCTCTAGAGTAAATTTAAGTAGAAAAGAACAACAAACTTTGAAAGAATTATCTAATAATACAGATATAGTAATCCGCACGCTGACAAAGGGGGGGCCGTTGTGATACAGGACTTTAGTGCCTATAACGACGAGGCAGAAAAAATCCTGAAGGATGAGTATTAATATAAACAAGTACTTCCTGATGTGCATGAACAACTAAAAGATAAATATGCTAATTTTATTAATCAGAATTTTGAGAAAAATATAACCAAAGATGAAAAAAAATTTTTAACAGTTGATAAACCTTCCATTCCTTTTTTTTATCATTTGCCAAAGGTTCATAAGGATTCCAACAACCCTCCTGGGCGCCCTATCATCTCTGGGGTTAACTCACTTTTATCTAATTTATCACATTTTATCGACTTACAGTTGCAGCCATTAGTAGAACGGCTCCCCAGTTTTTTAAAAGATTCCGACTCAGTTTTATGGGATCTAGTGAATATGCCATGGGATGAAAATTATTTTTTAGCTTCCCTGGACGTTACAGCACTTTATTCTAATATTCGTCATGAACTGGGTTTAGAAGCCGTTTCTTACTTTTTAGATAAAGAACCTATTTTTACTGTAGTTTTTAAAGAGTTTTTATTAAAGGGACTCGAACTAATTTTAAAATTTTTTTTTTTATGTATGGTAGTACCCACTATCACCAACAGGTGGGGACAGCGATGAGGACCAGAGTTGCCCCATCGCTGGCGAACCTTTTTATGTGCGCATTTGAGGAATCTTTTATCAGTAGCCCTAAAAACCCTTTTTTTTAGTAATATCATCTATTATAAACGTTACATCGACGATTTGGTATTTATTTGGAAAGGGTGTGAAAAATATTTTAATTTATTTGTGGAATTTTAAATAAATCCTCTTGGGGTATAAAGTTTACCTCTACCCTTCATAAGCAGGAGCTAATTTTCCTTGATCTCCACATCTATGTTAATAATGGTCTATTAGCATCAAAAACCCATTTTAAAAAGACCGATTCGAACAACTATTTAATGTACAATTCTAGTCACCAAAAAAAATGGGTGAATAACATTCCCTTCGGCCAATACCGCCGATTAAAAAAGAATTGTACTGATGAATTGGTTTTTAATGCTCAGGCAGATGGTCTAACTAGAAAGTTCAGAGAGAGACAATACCCAGTGACACTTCTGAAGGGGGGGTTGAAAGAAAGCGGCTTCCTTTCCTCAGAGTCACTATTTACTACCAAAAAAACTATTCTAAGAAAAAGAACGATTTTAACCTTAGTTTTATCACCACACACAACAGCCAGTTTGGTGAATTACAAGATATTATACGCAAACACTGGAATATCTTAACAAGAGATCCTGGATTAAAACATATAATTCCATCACAACCGCATTTCGTGTATAGAAAATCCAGGACTCTAAAAAATATTCTTGCCCCCTCCAAATTAAAACAACACTCCAATTTAACATCAAATTCCTCTGTATTGAAATATAGTTATTCAGTCAGTGTAGGTTCTGCTCCTTGTAACAACCCGATTTGCAAATGCTGTAAGCAGATAGTCACCAGTACTACTTTTAGTTCTACAGCAACTGGCGAAGTTTTAAAATTAAAGGAACAACTTAATTGCACCAGCGATTATGTAATTTATGTTATAACCTGTACCTGCGGCGTCCAGTACGTCGGGAAAACGTCCACTAAATTGTCTCGAAGGTTAGTGAACCACCGTTTTGATATTAGACATGGTAGACTTCTATATAGCGTACCCCGGCATCTTTTGGAGGTACATGGCATTAGGGAGCCCAACTTCACTATACAACCTATAGAGAGAATTAGAGAGAGTGTAGCTGACAGAGCTTTACTACTCAGTAAGAGAGAGGTATACTGGATGTATAAGTTGAATAGCCTGAAACCTCATGGCCTCAACGAAGTCCAGGATTGTCTTTTTTATTAGTACAATTTCAAGGTTATAATCGTTCTTATACAGTTTTATAAAGTAGTTTTATTATTTTAGGTAGTAAATGGCATTATACCTTTGTATATTTTTAATAGTTTGAGTATTTTTTAAATGTATTTTATGGTTGAAATTGTATTAAAATATATATTTTTTATTGGGTTATCACATGTAATATAATATGATTATACCAGTTGAATATTTGGGTTTTTAAAACCTGTGCATACTTAGTATTTATTATACATAGTCATAATTTTGTGTCCATTCATTGTTATACATTGTTGCTATTTTTTTCAATGAATGAGTGTATGTTTACGTTTGTAGCCTCATCTTGGAAATGAGGGTATTTAAATCAGTCCATTCTCGTATTCTGACATATCTGAGGAAGCGGGTTGCACCTGCGAAACGCGTCATTTGTCTTTCTATGCTCTTTAAATAAACCCCTAACTAATCTCTATGTAAGCTTAACTGCTTAATTTTTCATATTAGCGCTCTAGTCCGTTTAGTTTTTCCCTTTCCCTGGATAGTAGTTTGACCATAACTGGCCATATCTACCACCGGGACATCTCCTTAAAACACACATCAGCGATTAGACCTGTGAACGGCGGACGTCGCTTTACATGGAAAGCAATGTAAAACACACCGCACATTGTTAGATATAATAGGATAATAAAAGTTAAAAAAAATACAGTTTTACAAATAGAGAAGAAAAACAATTCAAAAATTAAATGCATCAGTATTGCTGCCTTTAATAAGTCTATTTAGTTAAAATATAACCTTATTTATTCTCAAACCAGAAAAAAACGTCAGAAATATTTTTTTTAGTGATCTTACTTCTCCATTAAATTGGAATAAAAAGTCATCAAAATATGTCTAGAAATGGTGCCAAAACCCACTCTGCCCTGCACAAAACAAGCCCTCACACAGGTCCGTAGAGGAATAAATAAAAAAAGTTATTGGTATCAGAAAGTGCTGATGCAAACTGAATACAAAATGGTATTTTTTTGTAAAGTGGAAAAACTACATAAATTTGGTATCACCGTAAACTGACCTGCAGAATAAAGTTGTGATTTCTACCACATGGTGACCTCCATAAAAACATAACCCAAAAAATGGTTAAGGTGTGTTTTCTTTTCTTTCCCACAAATAATTTTATTTTTGGTTTTCCAGTACATTACATGGTATGTACAACCCATCCTGCAAAAAAACATGCTCTAGTACAGGTGAGTCAACAGAAAAATAAAAAGCTCTAGCTCTTGTTAAGCGATAATAAGAAAACAAATGTGTCATCAACAATCGTCACTGAAATGGTAAGGGGTAAACTATACTACAATAACATTGTTGGAGTGATTCTTTAAGGCTGAATACATACATACAGTTTTTGAGCTAAAGACAGAAGGGGATCCAGCAGGAAGGAGAAGTATTAGTACCTCCTTTATATTTCCCACTCCTTTTGTATCTACTTCTGGCTTTAGCCTACAAAACTGCATCACAAACTGCACAAACACTGCATGCGTGATTCCAGCCAAGAGTATTTTGTCTTTATGCCATTGATAGAAATCCTCATTGTCCATTGCAAGCATAGTAGAAACCCGAGTTTCCCCATCTTTCATGTTATCCAGGCTGTGCTATAAATCAAGGCTATAAGGTTATCGCTGACATAACTTCACTTGGATTGTAACAAGTGCCTGTGAATTTGGGTTTAATTATTGATAATGTAAACAGTTTCTTACTGCTTCTGTGCTTATTCTTAAAGAATGGTCTCGGTTTGCAAAGCTTAAGACCACAGGAAGCCCCATCAGTCTCTCCACACTTCTGCTGTCATTGTCATTGTTTGAGGCACATTATTCAGTCTGTAGTCTCTCAACTCCCAGGTAACTCCGGCCAGCAGGAAACTCAGTTTGATGTCGAGTATATTCTCTACAAACCTTTGTTTTGTTATGGGAAGAAATGAGCTTAATTTACTTTCATCTCCCCGTGTCCTATCATTATCCATTATTTTGCACCGTTATTTGTATGCCTTTGTCAACCCGCTCAACATAGGCAACGCTCACCAATAATACATTTTCCATCTTTCTTATGGGCTTCAAACAAGATCTTGGCCATTCCTCATGTTCTCTTTTTCATATCTGACATTTACTGCATATTTTACTTTGTCTATTGTTAGTATTTTTTTTTGGACTGAGTTATAGGCATATTTTACCACTAGTCACATTTAATATGCACACACAGCTCTGCAGAGATAAATTGTGTCCAGTATATTTTATAACACATAATTTAGTATATTTCCTTCAAAAGTTTAAGGACATGTACCCAGTAGATTTATATTACTTTTACTAGAATATAAACTGTCATTTTGTACTGACATATAGCGTGCATTTTTTAGACCACGTGTAGATAGAGAAAAAGAGAGAGAAATAGATGAATAGAGACAGATAAATAAAGTAAATAGATATGAGATGGTTAAATCAATATGATATAGATACATAGCTAGACAGATATATTGATAGACAGGTACATAGATAGACTCATAGATATGAGATAGATACATAGCTAGATACAGTTGAAACCAGAATTTACATACACTATGTAAGAAGACATATATGCATGTTTTTCTCACAATCTGACATGAAATCAGAATAAACCTGTAGGCCTCGTTCACACGGCTTATTCTGGGACTGATCGGAGCCGTACTGCACGCCGTATTTGCGCTGCAGTACGGCTTGAATCCGTCCCAGTAACTACGGTAATCCACAGTTCTCATAGAGAACTATGGATTCCGTCTCGTCTCCCCGCTCGGCGAATACGCCGAGGGGGGAGAAAGGGACATGCACATTATTTACGCCGTGTACGTGCCATGAATAATGAATGTCTATGGGTCGGCGAGCTGCCGGCTCCCAGCCCCGCCCCCCGCTGCACGGCTGCCAGCGTAATTGCGGGGCGAAATCCGTCCCCGCAATTACGTTGGCCGGGAGCGGAGCCAAGGACAGAGTGGGGGGGGGGGGGGCAGATGCTCCAGCTGTATGGGGCCCCAATATTTCTGATGGCGGCCCTGTAACTGATCCATGTTCGTAGGTCGCCTTGCTTGCACCTGCCTTTTCCCATAAATGTTCAATAGGATTGAGATCAAGCTTTGTGATGACCACTCCAAAACATTGACTTGATTATCTTTAAGCCACTTTGTAATCAGTTTGGCAGTATGTTTCGAGTCATTGTCCATATGGAAATCCCTAAAGAAGCATTTATGCTATCTATCATACATGAAAAAACTTTGAGACTCTCGGTTCACATATTTTGATCAAAGATGTCCCCGCCCACTCTCACAGGCTGTCATAAGAAGGGCAGCTTTGCAGGTTGGGTGTTTTTTATTTTTTCTCTCTGAATAATGGGGGTCGGTTGACCCAGCGAGAGGCCCGATTGGCTCGATTGGAGGTAAAGATAGGATAGGACTGCCGATTTGAGACACGTTGAAAGTGTGGGCAAGCTTAAACATGTTTTGATCATGATATGTGAAACCCAGAGTCTCAAAGTTTTTTCATGTATGTTTGATAGCATAAAAGCTTCTTTAGGGGTTTCGACGTAGTGTATTGCCCTTTTTGCAGAAATGTGCCGCTGGCGGCGGTCTTTTGTGTGTACATGTATAATTACATGTGTGCCGCAGCCCTGCCAGTGGCACCCAGGTTTGCATACGTTTTTTCAGAAATGTTTTTGTGTGCAGAAACATACGTTATACTTGGTGTACATTGATTTTAAACCCATATGGAAAGGAAGGGGGCTTCCATTTTGGGTTTCTGTCCCCGCCCACTTCACAGGCTGTCATAAGAAGGGCAGCTTTGCAGGTTGGGTGTTTTTTATTTTTTCTCTCTGAATAAGGAGGTCGGTGGACCAGTGAGAGGCCTGATTGGCTCGATTGAGAGGTAAAGTTTGGATAGGACTGCCCGATTTGAGACCACGTTGAAAGTCGTGGGCAACTTAAAAAATGTTCTGTCTGATATTGTGAACCGAGAGTCTCAAAGTTTTTTCATGATGATAGATAGCATAAATGCTTTTTAGGGATTTCGACATAGTGTATTGCCCTTTTTGCAGAAATGTGCCCCTGGCGGCGGTCTGTGTGTGTACATGTATAATTACATGTGTGCCGCAGCCCTGCCAGTGGCACCCAGGTTTGCATACGTTTTTTTCAGAAATTTTTTTTGTGTGCAAAAAAACATACGTTTTAATTGGTGTACATTGATTTTAACCTATATGGAAAGGAAGGGGTGCATCCATTTTGGGTTTCTGTCCCGCCCACTCTCACAGGCTGTAATAAAAAGGGCAGCTTTGCAGTTGGGTGTTTTTTTATTTTTTCTCTCTGAATAATGGAGGTCGGTGACCCAGTGGAGGCCTGATTGGCTCGATTGAGAGGTAAGATAGGATAGGACTGCCGTTTGAGACCCGTTGAAAAATCGTGGGCAGCTTAAACATGTTCTGATCATGATATGTGAACCGAGAGTCTCAAAGTTTTTTCATGTATGATAGTAGCATAAATGCTTCTTAGGGATTTCGAAGTAGTGTAAAGCCCATTTGGCAGAAATGTGACGAGGGCGGCGGTCTGTGTGTGTACATTGAAAATTACCTGTGTGCCGCAGCCCTGCCAGTGGCACCCAGGTTGCATACTTTTTTTTAGAAATGTTTTTGTGTGCAGAAACATACGTTTTACTTGGTGTACATTGATTTTAACCTATAGGGGAAAAGGGAAGGGGTGCTTCCATTTTGGGTTTCTGTCCCCACCCACTCTCACAGGCTGTCATAAGAAGGGCAGCTTTGCAGGTTGGGTGTTTTTATTTTTTCTCTCTGAATAATGGAGGTCGGTGACCCAGTGAGAGGCCTGATTGGCTCGATTGAGAGGTAAAGATAGGATAGGACTGCCCGATTTGAGACCACGTTGAAAGTCGTGGGCAGCTTAAAAATGTTTGATCATGATATGTGAAACCGAGAGTCTCAAAGTTTTTTCATGTATGATAGATAGCATAAATGCTTCTTTAGGGATTTCGACGTAGTGTATCATCCACAGGTGTATCTCTAACTCAGATGCTGCTAAAAAACTTATCAGAAGCTTCCAAAGACATGACATCATCATATGGGCTGTCCCAAATTGTTTAAAGGCATAGTAATCCTAGTGTATTTACATTTTTGACTTTGCAGATAGTAATAAAAATGCTTAAAAAATGCTCTCTCCATTATTTCGGGGCATTTGGCAAATACAAATAATTGTGGTAATCCTAATTGACCTAAAACGGGTAAGGTTTATTCTGATTTCACGTTCGATAGTGAGAAAAACATGCATATGTGTCTTTTTATATACTGTATGTAAACTTCTGGCTTCTACTGTAGATAGATATGAGACAGATAGATAAATAGATTGATAGGTAGAGAGATAGATATGGGAGAAATAGATTTGAGATAGATTGATAGACATAGGATAGATGCATTGCTAGATAGATGAAACACAATTAATACATATATATATATATATATATTATATATATATATATATATATATATATATATACTCGAGTATGAGCCGAGTTTTTCAGCACAAAAAATGTGCTGAAAAATCCCCCCTCGGCTTATACTCGAGTCACTGTCGGCGCTTGGGCGCTGCGATGGCCTGAGCGTCGACAGGGACGCTTCAGTTATATGCGAATCCTCCTGGAGCACATATAACTGAAGGCCGAGTCAGCTGACAGCGTCCGGGCGCTGCGGTGGCCCGTTGCTGTCAGCGATCTCCTCACCTGTATGCGACTCCTCCGGAGCGCATGCAGGAGAGGAGATACCTCTGCGGAGCAGAGAGAGCGGGCGCTCCCTGCTCTGCAGTGGACTCCGGGCGGCCGCAAAACTCGCGGCCGCCCGGAGTTTCCGGCACAGGCAGCGTGTGTCATCATGCTGCGTGCGCGGCCTGATGACATCACCCGCCTGTGCCGAGAAGACCGAGGAGCGCGCGGGAGGCGGAGCGGCGAGGAGACGGAGCAGCGGGGAGCCAGGTGTTTTTGTTGGTTTTAAAACTCTGCCTATAGCCTGCCTAGAGGACCTATACCTGCCTATACCCTTCCTACAGCCTACCTATAGGACCTATACCTGCCT
The DNA here is from genome assembly GCA_025379985.1 of Phyllomedusa bahiana. Lineage (NCBI taxonomy): Eukaryota > Metazoa > Chordata > Amphibia > Anura > Hylidae > Phyllomedusa > Phyllomedusa bahiana. Next base: position 49,754 of record JAODAL010013680.1, on the reverse strand, counting down.
ATACCCTGTCTACAGCACCCACTATAGGACCTATACCCGCCTATACCCTGCTACAGCCTACCTATAGGACCTTTTACCTGCCTATAACCCTGTCTACAGCCACCTTTAGGACCTATACCTGCATATCCCCTGCCTACAGCATACATATAGGACCTATACCTTCCTATACCCTGCCTACAGCCTACCCATAGGACCTATTTCCTGCCTATACCCTGCCTACAGCCTACCTATAGGACCTATACCTGCCCATACCCTGCTTACAGCCTACCTATAGGGGCCTATACCTGCCTATACCTGCTTACAGCCTACCTATAGGACCTATACCTGCCTATACCCTGCCTACAGCCTACCTATAGGACCTATACCTGCCTATACCCTGCCTATAGCCTACCTAGGGGACCTATACCTGACTATAGCCTACCTGGAGGACCTATACCCTGCCTATACCCTGCCTACAGCCTACCTATACCTGCCTATACCCTGCCTATAGCCTTACTACAGCCTACCTATAGGACCTATAACTGCCTATACCCTGCCTTCAGCCTACCTATAGGTCCTATACCCGCCTATACCCTGCCTACAGCCTACCTATAGGACCTATACCTGCCTATACCCTGCCTATAGCCTACCTAGGGGACCTATACCTGCCTATAGCCTACCTGGAGGACCTATACCCTGCCTATAGCCTGCATAGGGGGACCTATACCTGCCTATAGCCTGCCTAGGGGGCCTATACCTGCCTATAGCCTGCCTAGGGGGACCTATACCTGCCTATAACGACCTATACCTGCCTAGGGGACCTATACCATGCCTATAGCCTGCCTATAACGACCTATACCATGCCTAGGGGACCTATACCATGCCTATAGCCTGCCTACGGGGACCTATACCTGCCTATAACGACCTATACCTGCCTATAACCTGCCTATGGGGGACATATAGCTGCCTATATCTGCCTATGGGGGACATTAAACTGCTTATACCAGCCTATATCTGCCTATGGGGGACATTAAACTGCCTATATCTGCCTATGTAATTTTATTGGTATCTATTTTTATTTTTAAAATTCACCAGTAGCTGCTGCATTTTTCACCCTAGACTTATACTCGAGTCAATAAGCTTTCCCATTTTTTGTGGCAAAAGTAGGTGCCTCGGCTTATACTCGGGTCGGCTTATACTCGAGTATATGCGGTATATGTATTTATATGATATAGATACATAGCTAGATAGACACTGTACATAGATTGATACAAGAGACATGAGACAGATGTGAGAGACGATAGATAGATAGATAGATAGATAGATAGATAGATAGATAGATTAGATTAGATGTGGGATAGATAGAATTTTAGATAGTTAGAAATTAGATCAATACATAGATAGATGGATATATTGCTAGATAGTGAAAATGTAGTGCTTTGTTCACTGATAACCAAGGTTGTAAATAAATAAAACACCAAATTTTAACTTTTTCTGGCAGAGTCTTTTTAGTTTTTCAAATACATATTCTGGTCATGGTCAAGACTAATTTTGCTAACACTCATTATTGCCATTTTTCCTGAGTGGTGCATTTTTTCTTATATTGTAGATGGATAAATAGACAGATGTATGGATGTAGATAACTATATGGATGGTTGGACAGACAGATGGCAGACAGGCAGACAGATACAAACAAATAGAAAATACAGCAGTGCATTGCAAACACTAACAAATGTGAACAATAAATATATGAAAGATTATGAATTTCATTACTGCTATTTCTAGTATGCTGTGCGTGACAATTGAAGATTCTCAGAGCACAATTTAATCAAACTGTGTGAGCCGATCCATCAACAGCAAGGTGATTTAATTTATGATGGGGCCCTGTTTCTAAACAGACTTCCCTCTTTTCATTCCCAAACCAGGTCTTCACATTTTTCCTGCACTGAGGTTCCTGCTGTGCTCCGTTCTGCTGTGTCCACATGGCAAATGACAAAATACTTGTCGGATTCTTATTCAGTATTTGTACAGTATTTTACACACAGCTGTCATTTATTGGGGCGGATTTCAGATTTGGTTTTTCAATTGGTTTTTGTCAGACTGTGCATCATAGAGCATTACTGAGTTTCTTGACATGGATCCATGGCAAAAAAAAGTGCCAAGGAACGACAACTAAGTTTTCTGGTCGTTTTTCATGCCATCCTATTGACTTAATAGTACATTTTACACTTTTTTCCAAATGACATACAGCAGAAGGATGAACATGAATTGTTTTGAAAACCAACCTCAGAAAATCCGAGTCATGTAGACTACAACTCGGATTTTCTATCAAGGTATATTGGCACGGTTTTACATTCGGTTTTACAATCTGATTTCACATGAAAAACCAACTATAAATCCTTGCCATGAATATGGGCCCTTCTAGTTAAAACCTGCCTCAGTTACAGTCAGTTTCCATTTTTGTGCAATTTGTTTCATGGTGTTTGGGGGTGCTAATAAATAGATAGATGTTAGACACACACATATAATTATCTTTATATCTAATTTATCTATAATTTTTATTTATATATTTTACACTCCGGCCCTTTTTAGGTACCCCTGTAAAAACTGCTCTTTAAAACATTAATTTTAATCACCCAATAATGGCGGCAATCAGTGCTTTGGCATGTGACTGGTCAAGACAATCTCTGCAGTTAAACCCGGCTCAGTATGGGGGAAAGGTGATTTGAGTGTTTTTGAACGGGGCTGGTTTTTGGGTTTCCAGAAGGGGGGGTCTAGTTTTTCAGAAAATGCTGATCTCCTGGGATTTTCAGCACAACATCTCTGGGGGTTTACAGAGAATGGTGAAAAAAAAAAAACATCCGTGGCGGCGTCCTGGGGGCGGATATGTTTGTGATGCCAGAGGTCAAAGGAGAATGGGCAATGGTTCGAGCTGATAGAAAGGCAAAGTGTCAAATAGCCCCCGTTAAAACCCAAGGTAGCAGAAGAGCATCTTAAGCACAGTCGGGAACTTTGAGGCGATGGGTACGCGCAGAAGCCACCGGGTGCCACTCCTTTCAGCTAAGAACGGGAAACGAGGTCCAATTTGCCAAGCTCATCGAAATTGGACGTAGAAAATGAAAAAAAAGTTGCCCGGTCTGATGGTCCGATTTCTGCTGCGGGCATTCGGTGGTGGGTCAGAATTTGGCGTCAACAAAAATGAAAAGCAGGATAATCCTGCCTTTGTTCAACGGTTCAGGCTGGTGGTGGTGGTTCATGGTGTGGGGAAATTTTTTTTGGCATCTTTGGGCCCCTTGGGACCAAATTGAGAGTTGAAAAACCCTTTTGGAATCTATGCCACGAAGGGAAATTTAGGCAGTTTGAAGGCAAAAGGGGGGCCAACCCGTTCTAGCATGGTGTACCTAATAAAGTGGCCGGGGAGGTATGTATATATATTTTTATATATTATATTTTTTATATTATTATTATATAATATATTTTTATATTTTACGTCTTTTGAAAAAGTTTGGGAACCCATTTTAAAAATCATTTTTAGTTCTAAATATTTGGGGTTTGCAACAGCCTTTCAATTTGAATATCTAATAACTAAAAATTTGCACATTTTGGTTAGTACAATAAACCTCTTTTCAATCCGGAAATATTACTGTGTCCATCAGTTATTAGATATATCAAATTGAAATGGCTGTTGCAAACACCCAAATATTTAGAAGTAAAAACTATTAAGATTAATAGGGGTGCCCAAACTTTTTCATATGACTGTATATATATAATTAGATAGATACAAATTAATGTAAATTAGATAGATGTGTTTCCCCATTAAGTAATTCACTAAAGTAATTAATTTTCAGTATAATATGAAACATGTGAAAGAATAAACTTCAAGGCTCATGAGAACTGGTTTAGTTGGATAGAGATTATAGTGCTTTGAATAGAGCACATGGAGCTATGATTGAAATAACTCTATGGGTCCCAGACATTTCTTCTAATAGTGATACATTTTGTTTGCACAGATTTCTTTCTTTTTTTTTTTTCTTAAGTCTCTTGACGCATTACTTTAACTTTGAGTTTCTAAATGTTTGCTACCCTGGGTGGAGCTTAGTTGTCACATGACTGTATGCATTAAACACCTGCTACCTGTTTAGAAAAAACTGTGCAATGACCGATGTCCATCCATAGTGTCCATCCATAATAAAACAACAATAAAAAACAAAAATGTAAAAGGAAGACATTTACGGTACATTCCTGAAGCTTCTCTTTCATGACGCTGCACAGATTGTATTGTATCATATTTGGGCCTTATGAGTTCTGGAGTATTCTTTACCTCTGATATTATAAAACGTTCTAAAAAATATTTTTCCTTTTAAAAAAATATTCTGATCTGGAGATTAATAGTGTTGCTCAAATCTGTCCCTTTTTGTTTCGGCACAGATTCAACTGAAATTGTGGAAAAATTTGGGTTTGGGACATGCTAACCCAGATTTTTTCACTCTGACTCTAGCTCTCAACCTCACCCTAATGCTTACTGTAACTATAACCATTATCCTAAGTTGGAGTTTTTCTGGTTTTTCAACTGGTCTGCACAGATTTCCTTTACGGTCCTGTCACCTCGCTTGTACTCTGTGACATTTAACATTACTTTGAGTCCAATGTCAACTTACAGTCTAACAAACCTTAGTGTGATGCTGAGCCAGAAATAACGTGGCACATGACATCAGAGTGCAAGTGCTGCTGAACAAAGTGATGGAACCTATAAGTTATGCCCTGCAGACCAGCTGAAAAACCCAACTTGCCAACTCAATTTGTTAGCAATTTTTGGTTCTAGAAACTGTTAGTGTAATCTTAAAGAGGTTGCTCAACTAAAAAAAATGATTGGAGTGGGGCCAATGCTGTTGCTCCCGGCGATCCACTTCTTTACACTTCTAGGTTATCGTTTCAACACACAGGAGAGGTCAGGATGAGCAAAAAATGTTGGCAATCCATAGTGTTTGAATGGAATGCATGCTTCTCTTTTCTTTTTTGCCAATCCTGACCTCTTCTGTGTGTTGAAACAGTAACTTGGAAGTAAAGAGAAGTGAAACGCTAGGAGCCCCTGAGTGGGCAAGGAGGTAAGTATCAATTCTTTTTTTTTTTTTGCCCACCATGGTCCATATCCAATATAATTTATTTTTTCAGTTGGACAACCCCTTTAAGCTTGCATGAACATCTTCTAGTGTATAAGACATCCTTCCTACATGCGTTAAATCACTGCCTACTTGTAGATCTCTTTGCTGATGTGTAAATAGTTACAAACCAGCCTTACTAAGTGCCATTATTGTGTGACCTCTGCCTGTAAAAATGAAGTAAGTTGTTCAAAAGGGCTATGACCTTCGACCTTCTAACGTTATTTTGTCCATCAGGTCAACAGTTGTTCTACAGAACATCAGCAATTGTCTTTTTCTTTGTGTAACAAGTCTCTTCAAACATTATACAAGGACAATTAAGTGTTGAATAAGGGTCAGTACGGACAAATAAATCAAACTGATAGTTGGAACATAGACTGATTGAGCAAAAACAAGGAATGCAGCCATGCCTGTTACTGCATCTCTTCTGTTAACTGACTGTTAACATTAAATCCAAAGCCAGCAAGTGGGAAAGCTTTGTGCCGAATCAAAAGCTGAGCAAAGAGACATGAGCTTTAATTGTCCAGCTTTATTTTTAGAATAAAGACATGCAGTGCATCAATTTAGCTGACTTTAATAGAACATAGAATTGAATCAATCCTTTAGAATGCTAATTGACTTTAAAGATTCTTCTCGCTTACAGAACAGGAAAGAGCAGACAACACAAAAATCAGAACTAAGTATTTGAAAACACATTTGGAGCAAATCCAGATGGAAACGTTTCCAGTTCTCCTGGACAACGGAAACATACGACAAGTTGATTGTAGTAGTGTCTCAGGACATAAATATTGTGCCCCAAACAGAGCAGATGGTGTATGGCAAATCCCTCCTCTCCAAAAAGCCAAGGATCAAGTTCATTGACTTATGCAGAATATTTCACACCGAAGATAGCTAGACATTGATTTTTTTTGTGCATATACCAACAATGGACAAAGAGTAATATGTCCACTGCTGTGCCGCCAGTGGCAGATAATGACGTAAATAAGGACCACAAGTGGACAGGGGGCTGAATCTTATACGAACGATTACTCCTGTCATGGACTTTACTGCAGGATTTAAAACTTGATTAGTCTAAAATTCCAAACATAAAATGTGTCATAATTCTATAGGAAAACTAAAACATCAGACTGTAAAATGCAAACGTATCTGTCCCTCCTCTATCTGACATCTATCAATTTCATATCTATTTACCTAATCCTTCATATTAATATATATATATATATTATATTTACATTTCTATTAAACTTAGAACCTGCATCAATACATTGCAGCAATGCATGTGTTGCTACATATAAATCAATGTTTAAACAATAGCATACCTATATGTTTGGATAATGGAGAAATAATGGAGTACTGCTAGCAAACTAAAAATCATGTAGTCTAAGTATAGTGCTCAGCACTAAACAGATCTATGGGAAGCAGTGCATAATGTATGAGAAAGTCGACTTGGATAGGTGCAATGGATTAGAGTGGAAGATGAAGGGCAGCTATACCGTAACAAATCAGCCTTTTTCCTAAAGGTCAGGACATTCTGTCTGGGTCCACTTGAATTTTTGATTCTACCGTTTCACCATTCATTGACACAATGTAACTGTCAGTCTCAACAATGATTCCTGGACCCACTGGCTCCACTGCTCACAGGGTAACACACAATATTTCACATGACAAAGCAGTCCGATGTCTGTGTAGGCAAACCATATGATTGCCATGGGGGAGCAATATTGACACTAACCGCTGAGAGCTCATGAGATGGAATTTAATCCATCATCCTGAAGCTTTTGTACCCATTACACTGCTATTGTGTATAATGGCAAGCTTGGATTGTGCAAGCTTCACAGTGGTTATTTCATGATTATAGTTTCTAATATGTATTCATGTACGTCAATGTGTATGTTTAACGTAATCATAAAAAAATGATGATTATTATCACTTGGGCTGAAACAGCAGTGTAATTTTAAGTTACTTTCAAATCCACTTCCAACTTAACTAAATAATTAGAGTTGGTATGCGAATTGATTTAACGAAAGTGGAATTCGTTTAGAATTTCAGGAAATACTTCGGTTCGGGACCGAAGTAGAACTTTGGGTAATTCGGGTGAACGAAGTGTGCTTTTGATTGATAAAATGGTGCGAGCACCATGGCGCTACATGGGGACAAGCACTATACCTGTGAGCAGGAGGAAGAAGGGCATAGCCTGCATGAATTTGCAGAGATGAAGCCAATCAGAGGACTGGGGGATTACTGTGCGACTCCGCCTACTTTATAAGACCGAGCGCGCGCTGGGAGCTCACACTCCATCTCACTGTACTGACAGGGAAGGTGCTGCTGCGGTTGTGTATGGTTGATAGCGCTTTCTGAAGAACTGATTTTTATAACAGCGATTTCTGTTGGGGTGTCTCAGCTTGTCTCAGAGACTGTTATTGAAGTTCTATTCGAATATTTTTTGGGGGTATTGGATCTGAAATCCTGTGTGCGTCCATCTGCAGTTGCTATTTACATTCAATATCAAAGTGGGATCATAGCCAGGTTCCTGGTGTTTTTCATTTAAAGAAACAGCGTTTTTACAATACAAATACCACTTCATTTTTTGGCTGCTGAATTCTATTGCGCAATTTACATCCAGGGGTTAATTAAGCGTTGTTTTGCTGGTGTGCTGACAAAAATAAACCGTCTTTTTCAACGCCAAATATATATATTTTTTTTTGGTAGCCTAATTCACAAGCAAAGGCAAATTACAACTGTATCTCTTGTTGTGTGGCGTAGAAAACACGCAATTGTAACACGCTACTAGTTTGTGCGGCTCAATTCTTTGGCGCAATTTACATCCAGGGGTTAATTAAGCGTTGTTTTGCTGGTGTGCTGACAAAATAAACCGTCTTTTCAACGCCAAATATATATATATTTTTTTGGTAGCCTAATTCACAAGCAAAGGCAATTACAACTGTATCTCTTGTTGTGTGGCGTAGAAACACGCAATTGTAACACGTACTAGTTTGTGCGGCTCAATTCTTTGGCGCAATTTACATCAGGGGTTAATTAAGCGTTGTTTTGCTGGTGTGCTGACAAAAATAAACCGTCTTTTTCAACGCCAAATATATATATTTTTTTTTGGTAGCCTAATTCACAAGCAAAGGCAAATTACAACTGTATCTCTTGTTGTGTGGCGTTGAAAAAGACGCAATTGTAACACGCTACTAGTTTGTGCGGCTCAATTCTTTGGCGCAATTTACATCCAGGGGTTAATTAAGCGTTGTTTTGCTGGTGTGCTGACAAAAATAAACCGTCTTTTTCAACGCCAAATATATATATATTTTTTTTGGTAGCCTAATTCACAAGCAAAGGCAAATTACAACTGTATCTCTTGTTGTGTGGCGTAGAAAACACGCAATTGTAACACGCTACTAGTTTGTGCGGCTCAATTCTTTGGCGCAATTTACATCCAGGGGTTAATTAAGCGTTGTTTTGCTGGTGTGCTGACAAAAATAAAACCGTCTTTTTCAACGCCAAATATATATTTTTTTTTTGGTAGCCTAATTCACAAGCAAAGGCAAATTACAACTGTATCTCTTGTTGTGTGGCGTAGAAAACACGCAATTGTAACACGCTACTAGTTTGTGCGGCTCAATTCTTTGGCGCAATTTACATCCAGGGGTTAATTAAGCGTTGTTTTGCTGGTGTGCTGACAAAAATAAACCGTCTTTTTCAACGCCAAATATATATATTTTTTTTTGGTAGCCTAATTCACAAGCAAAGGCAAATTACAACTGTATCTCTTGTTGTGTGGCGTAGAAAACACGCAATTGTAACACGCTACTAGTTTGTGCGGCTCAATTCTTTGGCGCAATTTACATCCAGGGGTTAATTAAGCGTTGTTTTGCTGGTGTGCTGACAAAAATAAACCGTCTTTTTCAACGCCAAATATATATATATTTTTTTTGGTAGCCTAATTCACAAGCAAAGGCTAATTACAACTGTATCTCTTGTTGTGTGGCGTAGAAAACACGCAATTGTAACACGCTACTAGTTTGTGCGGCTCAATTCTTTGGCGCAATTTACATCCAGGGGTTAATTAAGCGTTGTTTTGCTGGTGTGCTGACAAAAATAAACCGTCTTTTTCAACGCCAAATATATATATTTTTTTTTGGTAGCCTAATTCACAAGCAAAGGCTAATTACAACTGTATCTCTTGTTGTGTGGCGTAGAAAACACGCAATTGTAACACGCTACAAAGCTACTAGTTTGTGCGGCTCAATTCTTTGGCGCAATTTACATCCAGGGGTTAATTAAGCGTTGTTTTGCTGCTGTGCTGACAAAAATAAACCGTCTTTTTCAACACCGAAATATATACATTTTTCTTGTAGCATAATTCACAAGCGAAGGTTAATTAAGCCTGTTTGTGCTTTTACATTTAGTAAAACACACAGTGCTTGTAAACGACACATACAAGTAAATTTTTCCTGGCCATTTGTGGAGCGCAATTTATATCCAAGGGTTACCCAAGCTTGTTACTGGGTTCATTTGGAGTCAAAAAACAGGGTGTATATTTATCATATACAGATAGCTTCATCAAACAGTGTCTGTACATTTTAGAACAAACAGTATGTCAGACAGAGAGGTGGCAGGCTCTGCAACTGCGAGTGGCAGTGGCACAAACATTTCTGAAACGGGCCCAGGTCGCAGCACAGCAAGGGGACGTCGCAGCAGGGGTCACTCGGTGAGGCCACAACTGCCGCTGTCATCTAGCGGCCGTGTGTTGTTCAGCAACCCAAGGGTTCTTGATTGGTTGACTAGGTCATCCTCTTCCTCCCAGATGACATCTGACAACCCCAGCCAAGAGTCGGTGGGAACCTCAGACACAACACTTAGTTGGCATGGCCCGGGAGCGGGTCAGCGGCCCTCACCTGTCCTCAGCCCGCCTCTGTCCCATCCAGTTCCCTCAGCCAGGGATCTACTATGTGGTCTGGGCTCAGCGCCACTATATAGCGAGGATGAACAATTTGAGGAGGGCAGTCAGCAGCTACGTGGCAGCGAAGAAATGGGGCCAATACCCCAGCTTCTTGCAGTAGGCGGCAAAGTATAGATGTGGAGAGTGGCATGGGAGGTCATGTGGTGAGAGGTCAGCCTCGGCTTACCAAGACCGGTGATGAGGACAGTAGTGACGATGAAACACAAATAGATGATGATGTAGCCTACCGCAATTGGGAGACTGGTGAAGCAATGGCTTCATCATCGTCAGGAGAAGAGGGGCGTCACTTGCGCGTCAGACATCGGCGCAAGCCAGCAAGTGGGTTGTGTGGCCGTGAGTCATGCAGGTAAGCAGCAGGTGTGAGGGTCGAGCCAGCGGAGCCACGGGTAGAAAACCCGCTTCGCATGGTCAAGACAGTAGCGGCACAGGGGCTCAGCGGAGGCAGCCGGCATAGTCACTCAGTGCGAGCTATGGCGGTAAAAATCAGGCTACTCTTCCGGTGTGGCAGTTCTTTGCTAAGACTCAGTAGGAGCCGAATATGGGTAATATTAGAATCTGTGGGCAGAAAAGGTTAAGCTTGGCCAGGAGCTAACGTTGGCACAACGGCCCTGCGTCAACACATGCACTTCCACCATTCCGGTGGCCTGGGAGATAAACGTGGCTCAGATGTGGTGTCCATACTAGCCGCTGCAGCAGCAAGCAGCGGCCAGGTGGCAACCGCAGCCAATTCAGCCCAGTCAAGGCTCCACCACCTCTGCAGAAGGCAGCTATTTCTTTCTCTTTGACCATCCGCTCTCCCGGTCCAGATGCACCTGCTCCTCGCAACTCATCGGCGCCAGCAGGTCGTTCAGAGATGCGATTGTAAAGTGACCAACAGTAAATGCGTCCAACCATCCTATCAGGTGGCAGCAGCTGACTCGTGCTCCTGTCCAAGTTGGTTGGTACTGCAGTCCCCTCCCTATTCCAAATGGTGGACTCTGCAACATTCAAGAACTAATGCTTGTGCGCGACCGAGATGGAGATTTCCAAGCCGTAATGTTCTTTTCCAAAAAGGCAGTACCTAGCAACTTCATAATATGTAAACGAGAAAGGGGTCAGTCCTTGAGCTTATCGTTTTGTTTCCAAGGTACACGGCAGCGCCGGAGTCTGGAGCTGTAACTACGGTCAGGCCAGAACATGTCCTTTACGGCGGCCCACTGGGTGAATGTGCTTTCCTGCCCAGGTGCGGCACACCAACAACTTGGACAGAGACCCGCATTCTCCTCCACGTTGTGTCAACTGCTGCGTCCTGCGCCAATGTCCGCCTCCTCACTCCACACCACCACCACATCTCAGCCTCCACGAAGTACTGCTCCATCATACCACATGTGTAGGGCACAGCGGTGTCACGCATTCACACCTAGCTTGCCTCGCGAACGAAGTCCCACACAGGGGAAACGCCCCCTTCATGCAGCAAAAATCGATTGTGGTTTCCCGCGCCAACGCAAATGGGAACCATGGTACGGACAAGGGGAGGAACAGGGTGTCCGCGCTGCACCGAGGAGGGAGGGCCCCCAGCGCCCTGCAGGCCCGTTTTTCAATCTGGTTGAAAAAGTTCCTGAAGTCTCCACCGATCTTCAAACATTCTGAAAATGGCCAGAAACTGTGCTTTCACTTTATCCTTTCCCCGTACAAACCAGGAACACCCTCCTCGAGTTGCAGCGCAGAACGGCCTCCCCCAACACCTCGATATGCATTTTCCACCGCTGGAAATTTCCCCTCACTGTTGGACCACTGTATGAACAGAGAAAGGGCCCTTTAAAGATTTTTGATGATCCACCAGAAGTACTCCCCCTGGTAAAAAATTTTTGTCGCCATGGCAGCTCATCGTGCACCGCCTTTTTTTTGGGCCATTCGAGGAGGCCACGTTTTTTTGTCAGTCCCAGACTACGGGATAATAACGTCATTCCACTGCTTCATGCCTGGAACAGATGCGAAAAATCTGCTGGGCAGGGGACTGGAGATGTGGGGACTACATCTCGTGGGCCACATGAGGGCCGGGGGACTGAAATGGAGGAGGGGGAAGGAGGAGGGACATTGGAGCAGAAGCATGTCTGGTAAATGATTTGGGTTTTCTACCCAGGTGACAAGTGGGGGGCAGGAGCACTGGGGGAGGGGGATGGGGAAAAGGAAGACGAGGCAATACTCCCAAGCACCGTGGCATAAACAGTGGGGAAAAGGGCAGGGGGCCCCCCGGGTCACTTGTGCAGATGTCCCCCCAGCATGCTTATTTTTCCTGGCTAGTGACAGCCGAATAGCACATCCCCCGGCAGAGGGATACTTCGGCTCCCACCCATTTGGACCCTCGCTACCGGCCAAAATGGGGGCCTTTTTTTCCCGCTATTGAGAGGGAAGACAACTCAAATACTATAGGGAAATCCCCCCCTTAATCTTTTTGGCCGTTTGCCTATGTGGGGCATCGTCCCTCCTTTTGACAGGCCCTGACCGGGGGTTTTCCCTCATTCCCCTCAGGGAAAACCCTCGGCCGGGCTGTTTGGGGGAAGTGGGGGGGTAGGACAGTAAAAGCCCAAACAGCAGTCCCCTAAGTTGGAGCACTAATAAAGCAGCTTCCTTCACCCCCCCTAGTGAAGAGGGCGGTCACCACCCGCAGGAAACAGAGGAACATGGAGCTTTTCCCTAAACCCAAACGGGTTGTGGAAAAATTTTGGAAAACACCTCCCAACCCCATTTAAAAAATCCGCGGACTACTGGGCACCAAACTGGATGGGGTTGGCCCGCCCTTGCCGATTTTTCCCAGTGGGAACTTTTCCCTGCCCGTCCATATTTTTAGGAAACAAGAGGGGTTTTCCAGTTGCGGGGGGGGCCAAACGTTTTCCCCCCAAGGAGAACCCGCTTGCCAGGGGAAATTTTTTGGAACGCCTGCCCTTTTGGGCCCAAAAATAAAACCCGGCGGGGATGGGGCCAGGATTTCCACCCCACCAATGCCTTAGGGTCAGCCCTGGGGTTCAAACCCCTGCCTAAACCATTTATTCGGGCCCCGCCACCCGCCTGATGCCACACATCCTGCTGATAGTTTCTCCATCTGCCTACCACCGTCTTACCATGGACTGGTATTCGCCACCCACCTCAACACTCTGTCATTGTGCCACACTATTGTGCTCATGCTGCTGCTGCTGTAGGCTTGTTGCCGTGACATCCACACTGTGTAATTGTGCCACTCTGGTCGGCTGGTACAGTTTGCCACACCAGAATGTCATTGTCCACTCTCTGACCTCATGCTGTTGCACCTGTCATCACCCTTCCACTCTCTGTCATTGTTCACTATCTGCTGACCTCATGCTGCTGCCGGGCCGTGGACCTCCCGCTCCTCAGTTTCATTGTGCCGCTCTGTGGCCTAATACTATTTTGGCACCTGCAGAATGTCATTTTGCCCACTCCCTCTCTGACTCTCATCAGTTGCTCCTGTCTTCCAACCTCCACTCCTTCATTGTGCCACTGCCTGACCCTCATGCTGCTGCCAGACGTACCCTCCGCTCTCATCATTGTGCCGCTCGTGGCCTAATACTATTCTTAGCCACCTGGCAGATGTCATTGTGCCACTCTCTTGCCTCATGCTGTTGCTCCTGTCATCACCTCCACTCTCTGTCATTGTCACTGCCTGACCTCATAGCTGCTGGGCCTCGCCGTGACCCCCGTCTCAGTCCTTGTGGCCGCACTGTGGCCTAATAACTATTTTGCCACTCATAATGCATTGTGCCACTCTCTGGACCTCATGCCCCCCCTGGTATCTCCTGTCATCACTCCACCTCTGACATTGTGCCACGGTCCTGACCCTCATGCTGCCTGCCGCGTGACCTCCCGCTCTCAGTCATTGTGCCGCTCTGTGGCCTAATTACTATTTAGCCACCTGCAGAATGTCGATTTGTGCCACTCTCTGACCTCATGCTGATGCTCCTGAAAAAACCTCCACTCTCTGTCAGTGTGCCACTGCCTGACCTCATGCTGCAGCCGCCGTGACCTCCGCTACTCAGTCCATAGTGCCGCTCTGTGGCCTAAATATCTATTTGCCCCTGCAGAATGTGCAATGTGCCCACTCTCTGACCTCATGCTGTAGCTCGGTGTCATCACCTCCACTCTCTGTCATTGTGCCACTGCCTGACCTCATGCTGCTGCCGCCGTGACCTCCGCTCTCAGTCAATGTGCCGCTCTGTGGCCTAATACTATTTTGCCACCTGCAGAATGTCAATTGGTGCCACTCTCTGGACCTCATGCTGGCTGCTGTGTGACTCCTGTCCCCGTGCCCTCCAACACTGTGTCATTGTGGCCACTGACTGACCTCATGCTGCGTGCCGATGGCTGCTGCCGTGCCCTCCCACACTGTGGCCTACCCTGTTTTTGCCACATCCAGAATTTGTCCATTGTGCCACTGGTCTGACACATACTGGCTGCCGCGCCGTGGACCTCCACACAGTATCATTGTGCCACTCAGTGCCTAATACTGTTTTTGCCACCCTCCAGAATGCCATTGTGCCACGGGTCTGAATAAACCTCATACTGCTGCCGCCGTGAACTACACACTGTTGATTGTGCCACTCTGTGCCCTAATATACTGTTTTTTCCGCCTCCATAATTTCATTGTGCCACTGTGTGACCTCATAACTCCCTTGACTGGCTGCCGCCATGACTCCCACATTGTATCATTGTGCCACTCTGTGAGCCTAATACTGTTTTGCCGCCTCCATAATGTCATATTGTGCCACTGCCTGACCACATACTGCTGCCGCCGTGACCTCCACACTGTGTGATAGTGCCACTCGGTGCCTAATACGGTTTGCCGCCTCCTTAATGTCATTGTGCCCACTGTCAGACAGACCTCATACTGCTGCACGCCGTGACCGTCCACACTGTTAATCAATTCGTGCCACTCTTGGCCAATCTCTGTTTTGTGCACCACCAGAATGCCATTGTGCCACTGTCTGTACCTCATACTGCTGCCGCCGTGAAACCTCTACACTGTGGTGATTGTGCCCTCTGTTCCCTAATACTGTTTATTTTCCCTCCTCCATAATGTCATTGTGCCACTGTCTGAACCACATACTGGCTGCCGCCGTGACTCACACTGTATCTTTGTGCCGCTCTGTGGCCTAATACTGTTTTGCCTCCTCACATAATACTGTCATTGTTTGCACTGTCTGACCTCATACTTGCTGCCTGCCGCCAGTGACCTCACACTGTAATCATTGTGCCACTCTGTGGCCGAAGTACTGTTTTTCCGCCTCCATAATGTCAATGTGCCCCTGTCTGGACCTCAAAACTGCCTGCCGCCCGTGACCTCCACACTGTATCATTGTGCCACTCTGTGGCCAAATACTGTTATGGGCCCCTTCCAGAATGTCATTGTGACTATTGCCTGACCTCATGACAGCTGTGCCTGCCGCCTCACCTCCACACTCTATCACTAATTTCCACCAGAGCTCTCAGCTGAGTTTTTTTTTTCCAGCTTTTCGCTACATGACTTTATCATGCCTACATTCCCGCTTGAGTTTTTTGGTCCATTTTGCCCTCTTAAGTGCCCATGAATTTTTATAGTGAAGCGATTCTAAGAGCGGCGGCAGTCATGTGCGTGTCATACTAAAACACAACATTGTAAGAAGACCAAACCCAAGCGCCCTCAGCATAATAAGCATGGCACGACGTACTACAGCACCCTGCAGGCTCGCAGCCTGTAAATAGCTGTTTTTTAACGTGATTCGTGCCGCAGTAATTCGGACCGAAACTAATTTGTCGGAAAAATTCTGCGAAGTGACCGAACCGAATTTTTGAAAATTCGTCGCCCATCTCTAGTCTCAAGCACTAGCTTCCGTAATAAGTCACGCCGCAGTGTAGAGCTGAAAGAGCAATGGTTTTTGGTGGGGGGGAATGAGAAGTAAGGGAGTATTATTTTTTTTTTTTTTTTAACTGAGTTCAATGTATACCTACCTAAGAAGGACAAACGAAATTTCCAGCGTGAGACCTCAATTCTTAAAATGGAAGATGGCTCCAGAGCTTTATTTAAAACATTAAAAACACTCCAAATGCATGATGTCAAATAATCGCATCAGAGCCGACACGTTCGGAGCTTATGCTCCTTATTACATGGCATAACAATAATGAAAGATCTATCCTGTTAAATATCCTAATTCTAGAAAACGGATCCACATCACGTGATCATAACTGACCAAACAACAACTTTATTTAAAAACTAAGAACCGAAAAAAATTAGAGCAACACAATAAAAATCAATAAAAAGCAATGTGATGTATAAGAGTGTTAATACTGACAACTAAGTCATCCCCCGTATTATTCAGGCCATCGGATACCTGTACTGAACTTAAAGATCCACAGGGCTTCGCGCACTAAACAGATTTTACTTATGATTACCGCGCTCTCTGCAGGCTTTTTAACCCGTTCGAGTCCTGGAAACTAAGTTCTGTAGTGTCACCTAGATGCACGTCATGAAAGAGCCTAAAGTACATAGATACTCTCACATTTTAACTGTTATTTTTTTTGCATCAGACAAATGCCAGTGAAATTGTGTTTTAAGTGTGCATGTTGTACAGCCCCGTACATGTTTCTTCCTGACATCATTACTGTAACAAATATAATTAAATACGCTTGTATAACAGTGAAAAATTGGTGTGCCTTCAAAATTAACTCAACACCACAGCTAATCAATATCTAAACTGCTGGCGAACTAAAAGTGATGTAACACCCTGCTGTAAGTGGAAAATGAAACAAAATGTGCCCAAAAATTTTTTTTTTTGCAATTTAGCCTCCATGGTTTATGTGACTCATTAGTGTTACAAGGTCCACAGGTGTGGATGGGGAGCAAGGTGGTCTTAAATTTGGTGTCAATTGCTCTCACCTTCTCTCATACTGGACACTGGGAAGTTCAATAGACACCTCATGGCAAAGAACTGTCAGAGGTATCTGAAAAAAAGAATTGTTGCACTACATAAAGATGGTCTAGGCAATAAGAGATTCCCAACAACCTGAATCTGAGCAGCAGCGCGTGGCCAAGACCATACAACGTTTTAGCAAGACAGGTTCCACTCAGACAAGGGGCCTCATCATGGTCGACTAAAGAACTTGATTGCACGTGCTCAGGCTGCTCATCAACATACCGAGATAGAAGAGCACTGCGAATAAGTAGATTTTTACTGAAACGCTCAAGTGTGTTATGTTTTGCCTATAAAAATAGGACTGTACATCGTCATTTTTTTCAATCTATTATGATTTTATATCTTACCTGTCCTCTGCCTTCCATTAATTGCATGGATGTTGTTTTTCCTTTGAAAATGATTTCAAAGTGTTTGCAGATCAGTTTTGATCTTGCTGATGTCTCCGTGCACCAGCAGGAGCCCTCTAGCCCGTACACAACCTGACTCGGTGATCTAACTTTTTTCTATTTATTTCTAATAAAAACAATAATAATAATAACCTTTTATTATTTAGCGCCAACCATATTCCCAGCACTTTATTCTTGGGAATATATCCAGAGATGAGTGCATGCCAGCATTGCTGCAGAGGTTAAAGAGTGGGTGTCCAGCCAGCAAGTCTCTCAGACCATAAAGCGCACACAGTATCAGATTGACTTCATGCTGTCATCTCCAAAAGGAAACCCCTTTATCTAAAATGATCATAAGAAAGCACACAAACAGTTTTCTGTAAAAAAGCAGACTAGACATGGATTATCTGGAACGCATGTCCCTGTGCTCTGATAAATTAATTTGTTCAGGGGTCCTCTTATCCTTCCCCCAGGAGACTGTTCCGTAAGCTGTAAGCGTAAACCCCCCCTTTCAACTGTGCTTGCAAACCACCTACCATAAGTACATCGCTCCTACCCCTCCACCTATAACCCTATAGCATTTCCCCCGTCCCTTCTATCACCCATAAGGTTATTTGTAACAGAGTGGGGATTTAAATAAGGAGCTGCTGGGAAAAGAAGGATTTTAAGATGTCTATGTGGTTAATCTGCAGAGATGAGTTGTGGTTGGAAGAAGTCATCATACTGTCTAGGCTGAGAAAACAAAAAAAGGGGGAAGAGAATAACTTTGATCATGATAATATGTTCACTCTTGTGAGTCACTGGCTGAACTGCACTGTAATCACTTATATGTCATGCAGAGCACCTGATTACAACCGATAGTCACTATGCAGTGGTTGATGTGCTCATGGTTGGAGGCAGTATTATTGTACCTTAGGTAGTGATATTGATTGGAATTGGTGGTCTTGATATTGTTTGTTTAGTAACAGTATGATGGCAATACATTATGATTATATAGCTCAACTATAGGTGAAAACATTGGTGACTTAAGCCAGTATTATTAAGAGTTTAACCTATCATACATAGATAAGGTTTTGAAGAGCAATTTTTCATCACTGGATTTTAATTGTCATTGTACTGCTGTAGTGATGTACATTACTATGAGGAATCTGCGTAAAATTGAAAGGTTTTTCTCATCATCCACAAAGAACATCTTTCACACATGCAGGAAACACTAAATGAAATGTTTTCCAAATATACGGCTTTATTCATTTTTTTTTTTAGATCTACAAATGATTTATCACCTTCCTGAGGGCTCTTTGGTTTCTAAGTGATCGAACTGTGACTTCTCCCCCCTGCTTGTTTGTTTTCTATCTGAAAGCAGGAAGTGCATCATCACACAGGTCGCACTGTCAGCAGTGAGAGCTTGTGTCTATCTGATCTTTCAGACAAAAGACAGTAATTTACTCTACTGTTTACATTAGCTCAGAAGCTTCTTCCGACCTACAGATAACGTAATTTATTTTAAATCTAGACTAATAAACAGAGAAATCTGAATACACATAGATCATATTAATTTACAGGCAGCTTGACCAGGAAGTGATAGAGCAAAGAAACATTATTTCAGTCAATACATCCTATTGAAACTTTGAGAATAAAACCCCTTTAATGACAGGAAAAATTGTTTATCATTTGTAAAAATACATGCCTGCAGCTTCTGAGCCATAGAAAATGGGTGGCCTGTGTGAACCCAGCCCTACTCAATAAAATTTAACACAAAAAGTCTGAGCAATGGATGTTTTTGAAACACCACTCGGTACAAGCCTGATTAGAAAGACATAATTATAATGAAAAAATATAATAACTTTACCCTTAAGTGGCTGCACAAGTACCCACAATCCAGCATAAAAGTTGATGAAAAGCAGTGAAGATTGTGTTATAGGTCAGAAGCTATGATTTTGACACTATATAGCGGGCAAAAGGGGGCCTCAACAGACATCATAACTCTGCATATCATATTGAATCCACAGTAATGAGGGTGAAAAATGAAAAAAACTAGGTCTAATGTTCCGAAACTTATTGACTGGTAATCGCCCCTAAATCCATAACTTATTCCCTATGTTTTCTTTTTAGTCACTTTCTATGTGTTTTCTATTTTGCTGCTTATATAATTTTCTGGCTGATTTGCATGCAAAAAAAAGCTGTAAATGTGTAAAAACTAAAGTAATATATTGGATGTAGTTTTTCTATCCATCTGGCATCTGAGAATCACAGCTCATCCATCCATCATTCCCGAGGAGACCAAGTGCTGCTGCAAGTCACAAAACAACATTTTTAATTTTTTCTATATTTGAGAGAACATTTATTTTATATTTTTCATGTATTTATTAACCCTTAACAATTTTTTTATCCAAAGGGGCCCCCCGCGCCCTTGGAAATTTTTTCTGCTCCTCAATTAAATGGTTTTAAATTTTTGATTTTTTAAGATATTAAAATGGTTCTTAGTTCTATTTTTCACAACTGATAATCCATTTTTTATAATTTCTGCCCATGTAATTTTTTTTGAACTATAGACTTTGGGCGACTTTATGAAGGGGTTTTTTATCCCCGGGCGATCTGCGCCTCGGGGAATTTGTGGGGGGGGATGCGGGGTTAGGCGCACTTTCCCCCTTTTTACTGCTCCTGCGAAGGGGGGCGGGCAATGGGCGCGGTTGGGCGCGGTGTAGGTGTTCCGGGGGGGGCCCGGGGCACGCTCGAAAACTGGGCATGTCGATGGCGAGTCGGAAAAGGGGCGCAGTGCAGCGCTCTCCCCCGACGGCAGTTTAGTTTATTTTGGTCTAAATGCCCGACGGCGGCGAAGTGAAGCAAGAACGGAACTAGGAAGAGATGAAGACGCAAAAGAAATTCGGTGCCCGCTGCGTGCAGCAGGAGATAAAACCCAAAAAAAAATCCCCTTTATAAAGGCGGAAAACGTGTCGAAAAGGCTAAACCTCAAAATAAACAAATAAAAAAAAATCACTTTCAAAAATCTAGAATGGCGCAATTCAAAAAATCGGATATTGGAAATTCCCGGGGAAATACAGAAAATTCAAATTCTAAAGTATTCTATTGGGGGGCATAAACCGTCCAATCAGAATAGGAGAAACAGTGAACCATTAAAACCTTGGAGAACATTGCCCAATCAGAATCAACGGCGGGACAGTTCAAAATCAGTAAAAATGCAGAAAAGAGCTGATTGGTTGACTACGGGGGCTTGGCATCTCACCCAAATAAATGGACGACAAAGACCCATTATAGCCATGGAAATTTTGAACCAATAAAATCAAAGGGGGGACGTTAAAAATACAGTAAAAAGGCAAAAAAGAGCTGTTTGGTTAATGGGGCGGGGTTTGGCTATCCCACCCAAAAGCGCGAGTACTTTCCCTTGTAGCTATGGAGAGAGGGGCGCAAGAAATCTGGGGGCTCAGCCCCTGCGGAAATGGAGTAGAATAAAAAAATTTTTTTTATTAAGTGTAAACATTATCAATAAAGCGCAAAACCCTTTCTTTAAAAAAACCCCTTAAATCCCTAACAACGCGTTTGTCGCCGGACCAGCGTACATAGGGAAATTGCAATAAGAGACTTGCCGGGAAATACAGTAATTTAAATTTTGTTGAAGCCTTCTCATTGGGTGGAAAAAAACCACCCAAATCAAAATAAGGGACAAAGCCCCTTTTAAACCCATGGAGAAGTTTTGCCCAATCAAATGGACCAGTGTCCCATTGGGGACATTAAAAATACAGAAAAAAATACAGAAAAGGGATTGGCTGGCTAGCGGGGCTCGGATCCCGCAAATCAAGCGCAGCTACTTCTCCCATTGTAGTCTATGGGAGACGGCGCAATAAAATCTCGGCGCTCGGGGCCGCGCGGCTTAATATTAAAAAAAAAAAACATTTTGATTAAGGTAAAACATTATCACATAAAGAGCAAAACCCCTCTGTAAAAATAAATCATTAAAACTCCGGACAACGCTTTGTCCCCATCCGGCGTACATGGGGAATTGCAATAGAGAAATCGCCGGGAAATACAGTAATTCAAATTGTTTAAGCCTTCTGTTTTGTGGGCAAAAACCCAGCCAATCAGAATGGGAGCACAGGGGCCATTATCCTATGGAGGAAAATTTGCCCCAATCAAATGGACGACAGGGCCCCTTTATAACCATGGAAAAATTTGACCAATCAATTCAAAGGGGGAAGTTCAAATACAGTAAAAAAAAAGGGCAGAAACGACTGTTGGTTTAAACTAGCGGGGGCTCGTCCCCCTTTGCCAATCAGAGCGGAGCTACTTTTTCAATGTTTTATGGGGGAAAAAAATTCCCGGGGCGAGCTCTGTGATTGGCTAATTAAAAGAGGGCCCCCTTTTTGGACCAATGGGGAGAGCGAGCGACGCTCCTATGGTTTTTTAAGGCAAACTGAAAAAAAACTGACTGACTGACATGCACTAAACGTATCTCACAAAAGTGAGTAAAAAACCCCTCACATTTTTGTAAATATGTTTTTAGATTTTTTCTGAACAACACTGAAGAATGGCACTTTAAAAAAAGTAAATAGTCAGTGACAGCTTGTTTAACAGGGATATTTTCGTGCCCCCAAAATAACCAAAGCGTCAACAAAAATGAAAACCCCTAAGTGAAAAATGGACAAATTGTCCCAGTTTTTTCCCTTTTCCCTTCATCGTTTGTGTTACAAGGTCTCGGGGTAAATGGGAAGGTGTGTTAAATTGGTTTTACGCTCTCAATTTCCTTTTTACCTTTTACTGAAAGTTCAAAAAGGCACCCCATGGAAAAGAATTCCCGGGGGATCGAAAAAGATAAATTTTTCTCTACTTAAAGATGGCCAGGGTACAAGAAAATTGCCAAAACCCCCGAAACTGAGCTGCCCCCGGTGGCTAAAAACCATACGTGCTGTAATGGAAAGATTCCCCTCAGAACAGACCTCACCATGGCAACCAAAAAAGTTTTGGAGGCAATGCCAGCATTAAAAAACCTTTTTAAAAAAACATACTAGTGCTGCATGCATTGCTGCAGATGTTAAAGTATAATACCACAATACTGGGTTTTGCATGTTGTAAGGTTGAGTCAGGAATGTGTTCTCTTTTCAGAGTATTATATGTCATTTATGTGTAATGAAAAATGTTGGCATCTTTAAGCAAGTATTGTATCAGTCACTGCCAACAAAGGTTCAGTTTCTTACCCAACAGTGAACCACACATCACATTTTTCAACACCTAGTTTCTGATTGGACAAGGAGGGGGAAAAGGAAAAGAGGGGAATGACGTTAGGCCATGTTCACAACGGGTTATTCTGGGACGTTTTTCCTGTAATTTTCGCCCTATGCGCGAATTAGACTGAAAACGTCCCCCTTTTCGTAATCCCCAGTTCTCAAGAGAAAATATGGGGTTACGGCTCCCCTCTCCCTCTCGCACAAAACAGCACGGGGAGAGAAGTTACATGCATATTCACGGGGTGTACGCGCCCTGGATAACATTTTCTAGGGGCCGGCGGCTGCCGGCACCCCCGCCCCACCCCCCCCTCGGGATAATTGGGCCCGAAATCCCCCGCAATTAAACCCTGTGAAAAAATAGCCTTGGGAAAAGTTTTACATGGCATAATTGTGAGGCGTAATTATGCCCCCGCAATTACGTCGGAACTACAGGAGCTCGTGCCGACTCCCATGATGCGGGGGAGGGGTGGTGGCAGCCCGCCCATAGACATTCATTATTAGCGCCCTTATTCTCCGTTAATTGACAGTACTTATCTCCCCCCGTGGCATATTTTTCAAGCGGGGGAAAGGGGGCGTCATCCCAATTTTCTATGAGAACGTGGATTTCGTAAAAATGGGGCATACTCGCCCGAGAGAACAGCTGGTCCGAGTATGGAGGAAGACAAGTGAGGAAGGTGAGACTGATCTGCAGTTCTGCCGCTAGAGTGTATATGAGAATTAGGAAAGCTGCCAGCCTGTATGACCATTGAAAGGTCTACAGGAATACTAAAGACTAGTCAGTGTGGAGTATCACAGACAACAGAGGCCCTGCCACTATTTGTATTAGGAGAAGGAAGCTTAGACCACCATTATTTACTGAGACACTTTAAGTATGCTACATTGCATATACATAATACTACTCTCATCAGGTACACCATGCCTCCACTATTGTAAGGAGCTCTTGACTCCTTATCATCCTGCTGAATACTTCCAGGTTGATTTAGAAAGTTATTTATGAGGACTGTGATCCTGTTATTTTGCTGTTTGGAAGTTACATATCTTCATTAAAGACTGGCATTATTTTTACCATTTACAATACCTCCATTAGTGTGTGTCTGAACAACTGCATCAACTATTATCATCTTTCTGACCAGACCGCACTACTATACCCAACCTACACTACAGAGAGCACCCCAGGGAACTTGTCCAGAACACCAATAACTCGGGTGCTTTCCCCTCCATTGTAGTGCTGTACCCGAGGGAAATAGATGCAGATGGTGTCAAGTATGTGTGGCGACAACCAGGTGAGGAGAACACAGAAGAGTTTGTCTTGCATACAGTCAACCATGGTGAGGAATTTCATGGTTTTGGGGCTGTATGAGTCTGCCAGCTGTGGGAGTCAGTTCATTAAAGGTTTTCCAGGACGTGCTTACTGTAAGAACAAATGTAAAAAAGCCATGCTGGCGAGAGAGAGAGCACAGCCAGAGCACGAGCCATGCAAAGGATCGTGGAATGTTCACTCAATAATCAAACTACAAATGGATTCTGTAACAAAAAACAATCCCTTTTCTCCCCAGCAGCTTGAAAGCTTCTTTATGTTCCCTCCCCTCAGTAAAGCAGGATCACCCAAAAACACATTACAAAAAAGGGATTTCTGTTACAAAAACAACATATTTCTACCCTGTGGCTTGAAAGCTACTTCAGCCCCCTTTCATCAGATAAGAAGTGGGCTCTGTGCAAGCCCGACCAGCAGTCTTGTCAGGTCGTATCTATAGAAGCTTTAAGTAACAAAGGGGCGGTAAGGCAGCCTGTAGCTCTCTCAGGCTGCAATATTTTTATCACATATATTTAGAAAAGTGATTAAATACCCATTTTGGAGGATCCCATGTCAACATTACATCATGGAAAAAAATTATAGTGGCTGCAACCTGTGAAGCTCTAGTGAATTGTTACGGTGGCCACTGTATGGTTGGCATTGTTGTGGTGTGCACTGTATGGCTGGCACTGCTATGGTGGGCACAGTTATGGTGGGCATAGTTATGGTAAGCACTGTATTGCTGGCATTGTTATGCTGGACATTGTCATGGTGGGCACAGTTATGGTGGGCATTGTATGGCTAGAACTTTTATGGTGAGCACTGTAAGACTGACATTGTTTTGGTGGGTTCTGTTTGGCTGGCACTGTTATTGTGGACCCTGTATGACTGGTACTATGGGAATGTACAGTATGTGCTATTTTAAGCAACTTAAATGAGCAATCCATAGAAACCTGTTTCTGTGTTTTCCATAGTACATGAACAGCAGTTTTAGCAAGGACATACTATTTTCTGGCACAATAATATCAGATCCACAAGATATACCATAAAAAATTCTGATACGTTCGAGACTCCAGACAGGATGAAAGATGGAGGGGAGGTCATACATGTATGGTGCACGCTTCAGTGCAGCTGCTGAAATGGCATTTCTGTAACCTGAGAACTGCAAGGAAAATAGGAGCCTGCCATACAGTGCAGAGGACCTTTGGGAGTTCTTGATGTGGAACCAAAAACTCTTAAGCATTTTGTGTATTTATAATGAAATTGCCATAAGGGTCTCAGATGTGGATTTACTGCGGCCCCAGGTAAAGGTATAGTATGACAATATAGACCGTGCAGCAGAGAAGGTTTTGCACCCCTGGTATATAGTATTTAGCGATTCACAATTATCATTCTAAAACCTTGGGAAAATGAAAAAAAAGTTATATTCAAAATACTAACTTGGATGGAGACCGATATTTTAATCTAAATGCTTATTTCTTGGTTGCAGGTTAAAAACAACAACCTGTAAGACGCGGCCATGTCACATGTAAGTAGATTCAATGGGCATTTGTGAATAGTCAGTGAATAGAGATGAGTGAGCAGCAAAAAGTTCTAGTTCTATTAGAACCTTGAACTTTAGTGAGTTCAGTTTGAGGTCCTATTCGAACTAGAACTCAAACTGGAACCTCAATGGAAGTAGATGTTTGGGTTAATGTTTAATGTGAGGAGAAGCTGGAATTACCATCCATAACAGTAAAACTAAATTTACTTTTGGAAAAATTTGGGTGAAGAAAATTTGGCAGAAAAAAATTTTAAAGGGTTTAAAATTTACTTTTTCCCTTTTCAAGGGGCCCAACTGAGATGGGGAAACAGCTTGAAACAGGGGCGTGCTAAAGGGGGTTTGCAGCGGAAAGAAAGCTGTTTCGGGGCCCCCCCCCCCTGCATCCTGGGGGGGCCCCAAAAAACCCCTTTTGCACAAAAGAGTTTTGGAAATGGGGTGTTAAACTTTTTCCCTAAACCCTCCAAAACTGCAAAAAACAAAATTTTTTTGGGACACTGAAAATGTTAGCATTCCCAAGCACTTCGGGTATAATATTTTCCCCCAAGTATCTGGAGTTAGGCATTATGTGTTTCCTGCAAATTTTCACCAAAAAAACAGCTTCTGGGTGTGGAAAAGATGAAAGCCAGAAAAACCCAAACCCCCAAAACTATTGATGTCAATGGAGGGGAAAAAATTAATTTGACTAAAAAGGCAGTCTGAAACAGTACAGACAGTGAGCTGAAAATGGCTTTTCCAAAAAGGAAATACAGTGAAAATATATTTAACAGGGGCCATTTTGATTTTAGAGCCAATGGACCCAACACCTCAGAAAACATGTTTTTGACACTTCTTTTTGTGCTCTGCAGGGGAATTGGATGGCCGCCAAGAGTGCGGGAAAAGGTTTGATTGGAGGGCCACCAAAATGAAAAGGAAAGGGTTTTTTTGGATGGCCGCAAAAAAAGGGGCGGGGAAAGACGCTGAAAACAAAACTGGAAATGATGTGTCAAACTAGAACTAAACTTTACTCAAACCCCGAACAGAAAAAAAAATTTTTTCATTTTGGGTTCCCAATTTCAAAAAATTTGGAGGGTTTTTTAGAACTTAACTTTTTTAGAATGGTTCGATCAACACTATCAGTGAGTCCTTCTAGCTGTCCCATTGTAAAATGTTCTAGTGACCATGCCGATTCGATGAAATAAATTTTCTTGCATTCTTATAGGTCTGATCAAGGTTCAATGCTCGTGCTGTGAAAACCTCCCATACACAACATCCCACGAAGGGAACAGAAATCTAGAGTGTGACTATTAAAAGAAAAAAATGTTTTTCTGCCAAATTAAGGGGTTTAAAAAAAGAGGGTTTGTCTTGGGGGGGAACAAAAAAAACCTTCCCAACCTACTGAAAGCCCTTTACTTTAATCATCACCTGCTACTCCCTTACAAAATGCCTCATACCTAACACCCTAGATACGAGTACAAGAAATTGACCTGCTAAGTGTGATATAGACAAGGGCAAAAGAATAAAAATTGTATATTTTGCTACAAATAAGAAAATCACATGAACTGAACATTTTGACACAAAATTGCTGTTTTCAGACATTGCTTGCTAGCACAGTTCTTCATTCGATGCTAAATTTACATGAGGATTGTAATAAGGTTATTTTATGGGTTATGCATCCATTCTTATTTTGTTAGACCTTTTTAGTCTTTTAAAAGGGGCCCCGTGTTCCCTTAGGCCCAAATTGTTTTTTGGTTTGGGTGTTTTCAGCACCCGGGTCCATGGCCCAAAGTTAAGGTTTTACACTTTTTGGGGCAAGACTCCTGAGTATCCTGGAGGTTGTACCACCCCCCCATTGTGCCCCGGGGGGTTAAATAAACTCAAAGGGGGAAAGGTCCCTTTGTTGTTTAAAGGGCCCAAAGTGCTTTTTCAATTTTTTCCCCACCCACCGTCACTGTGTTTCACAACTTCTAGGGGTTTACGGATGGAGGGGTGTCTAAGACACTGAAAAAAAAAAAACAGCCCCCAAAGGCCCTTTCTCACAGCTTAATTGGGTGGACTGGCTACGACACTGGAAAAACAGCGGGGGGCGGAAATACTTGTTCCCCCGTACTTTTGGACAAAAAAAAAGAAATACTGGAAAAAAAAAATTCCCAAAAAGAGGTATTAGTTGATAAAAGGGGGCCACGATATGCAAGAGCGCAAAAAACCCCGGCAAGGCCCCCTCATCTCTTGTGGCCCTTTCAAAAAACAACTTTTCCCGAAAACATGCCCGAAAAAATGGCCCAAAAATTAAACTCAAAAACACAGCAAAGGCCATTTCCACAAACTTTTAAAGGGTGGGCTGAAGGGTGAGCCCAGTGAGGGCAACACTGGCCCCTAAAGCTACTTGGTTAAGATAAACGGTGCAAGCTAATTGCTGAACAGTAGCTACACCCCCCCTTTCCCCTAGAAAGGGAAAAATTGGGTATTTTTCAAACGGCTTACCTGCGGCGCGTTTTAGTATGCGCCGCAAACGCCGGGGGGTTTTTTTGGGAACCCCAAACTGATCAGTGCATAATTCCAAAGCACGGGGGAGGTGGCCCCCTTTTGGCATTGGATTGGGGCAGCGGGGATGTAAAAATTTTGAGAGTATGAATTTCCGGGAAATTTTGGCCCCACATTTTGCTGCGTATAAAGTACAAAATTTCACGCTGAAAAACGCCCCCGGGAATTACGCTTCAAAAAAAGCCCTGTGAACATACCCTTTGATGAAAAAAAAAACTGCCCCATTAAATTGTACCCTTTTCACACCAGATGCAGAAAAAACCACAGCATTTAAAAACATTTGGGGGATTGCACAAAAGCAAAAATCGATAAGACAAAACCCCTTACAACCCTTTTTTGCATGAGGAAGGGAGGTTGTGGTATTATAATTGGGATATAGATAAAACGATGCAAGGGGTGCCATTTAAAAAAAGGTAATTTTAGTGCACCATGTGGCTTAAGCCCCATGACGCCTTAAAAAATTCGGGTTTTGGGGAACCCGCCCCGGGGACTTTTGGGGTGCCCAACACCAAAAAAAACAGGGCAACCTTTTGCCCCCAAATACTTTTGGGCAAAAAAAATTACGTACTGGAAAAATATCGATATGAAGGGATTAGGTTTATAAAAGTGGCCATTTGGACGCAAACTCGCAAACCCCCCAAAGGCTCTTTTATCTCTTTTGAGTCCCCACAGAAAAAATTTACAGAAAAAAACACGAAAAAAAAAGGGACAAATTTAAATTTCTCAAAAAACCCCAGCACAAGGCCATACCCCCACAGCTCAAAGGGTGGGGCCCCGTCTATGACACTGAAACACGGCAGAAGGGGGAAATAAACTAAAGGAGTCCCCCCGGGGATTCCCCTGGGGCCCCCGGGAAGACAAGAAAGGACTTGGGTTTTTGGGGGGTTCCCAGGTCCTACCATTGAAAGCCCGATGTGCCCCAAAAAAGGTTAAACCCGGGGAGCAGGCAGGGACTAACCCGGGGCACGGGAATGAAAGGTTAAAGGGGGGCAGGGGCAAAGCATAACCAGAAGTTCATAAGCAGAGGTAATCACAAAAGACAACTAAAACAGCATAAGCCTAGGGGGAAAAAACCCAAAGAAAAGCCAGGGAAAAGAGAAACTTTTCCAATAAAAAAAAGGGTGTAAATGGGGCCATTGGAGGTCAGTGATATGCTGGCCCTTTAAATCTGAAAGAGCCAGCTTGTGCGCACCCTAGGGAGACTGGGGAGCAGGAGCGGGGAGAGGTGAGTGACATCTGGCATGAGGGAGCGCTGACACGAGCGCGTCTGTGATCTGGAGTGGGGGCTACGGTCTGCATCATGACACTAGGCAAGTGAGTATTTTTTACTAAATAAAACCTAATTTTTTATGGGATTTTTTGGAAACCCCCAAATTTTATAAACTTGAATGCTTATTGGATAAAGCATATCAGGTGATGTATTTTTGTGTAATAAAGAAAGGTGTGGTTTAAGGAGATCAATATCGAATGTCAATGTGGGGTTAGTTATTAGGCAGCTTGTTTTTTTCAGGTAAAATTAGCTAGAGAGGGATTTAACTGATTTTGAAATTATTATTTTAAAATTGTTAAAGGGGTAGTCTCACCACACTGTTTCGCAGAACCAAAAGCAGTTTTAGATCATGCATCCTCTCTCTTTCTGGTTAGGCTGTGTATGGTTCTATAGCAGCAATGAGCATATCTGCTTGGCATTCACAGTATTCACAAGTGCAAAGAGCTTCAGAGCTCAAGGTAAACAAACAAAAGGAGACCAACTACTTGTTTGAGATAGTACTCTGTTCTCAAGCTGCCAACAGTCCGACCTTTGAGGACGTCATCCTTGCTGTCAGATAAGACAGAGCAGAGAGAGAAGGAGAGAGCAGGTCAGAAACCTGAAGAAACCCGCGTGCACCCAGAGCTGATAAAATCTCTCAACTCCTCTACAAAGCCAAACTAATAACGTAATATATTTGTAAAAAATCTTCAATTACTGGTCTCTACATGTTTAAAGCTAATCTTTGTAGTGACACAACCTCTTTATGTCTTTTAGACGGATGCAACACTCTTAAAATTGCTTTGATATTGGGGCATGACCACAGTCTACCCCTGAAAAAGTGCTGGAGGCTGTGGTTGTGCGCACAAAAAAACTGATTTGTAACATATTAAATCTGAAGACCCATAATAACTTAGGTTTTATGAAAAAGATGGGTGGCTGTTTTGGCCACTGATTGTACTTTGTGGATATGTCAGAAATATTTTTTTTATACATTTTGATTTGTTTCATAATATTTCTTGCTTAACTATTGAAAAGAAACAAATGAGATGTGGACATTTTGGGTTTTCATTTACTTGTATAATAATTTTGCACACTAATAGTTTCCAAATAATTATGCACATATAGATCTTCTCCTAAAAAAGTCTAAATCTCACTTTTACTTTCTGAGGATTCTTAATATTTTAGATTGGCCTGGAGCACTGTAAATGTTCAATTATAAAATTAATCCTCAAAAATACAACTTGTCTAATAATTGTGCTCACAGTGCATGCCTGAACTCTCTGATTTATTTAAAGAGAACCTGTCACATAGATTATGCCCCCCTTGCTGGGGGCAGCAAAGCTAGTGCAGACCTGCTGTTTCCAGGCGCGGCCCCTTATTCTGTAAGATGCTTAGTTTTCAAGATTTAAGCTAAAATCGCAGTTTTCAGCCAGAAAAGAGTCATTCAAAGAGTCAGTTTTCTTCTTCCCCGCCACCTAAGCTAGCCCCCCCCCACCCAATTGATAAACCTTTACTTTGAAAGGTAGAAACATGAGAAAAATGCCCGGGGGAGCGGGGCTAGCCTTGGGGGGGCAGACTAACACCCCGCTCATAATAAATTTGAGGGGTAAATGCCCAAACTCATCTTACAGAATAAGGGGCACAGCGCTGGAAAAAAGAGGTCTGTCATTTGTCTGCTGTCCTCAGCAAAGGGGGCATAATCTATTTGACAGGTTCCCTTTAACCCCTTTACAGAGCCCTGATGGTTGTTTAATCATTCTAGAAGCGGCAGTTATCATGGCTTCTAAAAGAATGAAGAATGATCTATCACACCGTTGCTTTGCCCATTCCCCTCCTCACCCGTGACAAGATCACAGGGTGTGGAGTGATTGTTGTAGCAATTAAGCTTTCCATAGCCACCATGTTACTACTCCTATTTTACCCTATCATTGGTCAGATGTAATAATAGAGCCATCTTACTACATCTTTCTGCAATATTTGTAAATTATAGGACAGTGTATAAGTGATCACACCCCCTAGTGGTAAAGTACCCTAGTAAAGGTAAAAAATAAAAATAAAAAATAAATAAATAAATAAATAATTAAAAAGTTTTAAAAACAAATATAAAAAAATAAAAGTTGAAAATTAGTATTGACAAATATGTAAAAGTAAGATCCATTAAAAGATAACATCATTTATCCCTTATGGAGAACAATTTAGAAGAAAAAATGCCCAAATTGTGGGGTTTTTGTGGTCATTTTGCATCCCCAAAAGATTGGAATACAAAGTGATCAAAAAGTCGCACATATCACACTATGATAACAATAAAAACTGCACTTCAGCCTGCAAGATGTGAGGCCTCACTGAGGTACATAGATTAAAAAGCAAAAAGTTATTACTCATATTAGGAAATGTTTACCAAATTGTTATCGTACCAACCCGCAGAATACAGATAACATGTCATTTATAGCAAACATCAAATTCATTAAAAACAAAACCCTCACAATATGGCATAATTGTGTTTTTTTTGTTTTTTTTTTACATTCCAGTCCACTATGAATTGTTTTGGGTTTCCCAGTACATTATATCGTTTTGTTAATAGTATCAATAAAAAGTCCTCATGCAGTAGGAAAAATGAAGAAGTTATGGCCCTTGGAACACAGGGAGGTAAAAATGAGAGCAACAAAAAAAGAAATTGCTGTGATGGTTAGGGGTTAATATATTTGACACAATTTACTCCTGCAGTGTTTTCATTCAGATCAGAGCATGAAACACCACTCTTAGTAAATTCCTCCCATTGTAACTAAGGGAAGTAACTCTTTCTTATCTGTATGGAGACAATATGTTTTTGGTTCGGATTTTTCTCAATTTATTGTCACCTGGCTTTGTTACGTCGATGACGTGCTTATGTTATGGTCTGGAAGTGAGAAACAATTAGATGATTTTGTAGATCATTTTATTAGTGCCCATCCCTTAATGAAATTCACAGATAATGTGTTACGGATGCAGGTAGTGGATCCGCTGGACCACCGCAAGCGGTGGTATAAGCCGTACCAGGGAACGGAATCTAAGTAGAGCCCGGTTTCACCAGAGCCCGCCGCAAAGCGGATGGACCTTGCTGCGGCGGAGAACTACCAGGTCGCCCACTGGCGTGACTTCTTGCGGCGGCTGCCAAGGCAGTGCGTGGTACCAATCGTGTACGTAGGAGTAGTCGGGGACAGGCTGGAGGTCAGGACAGGCGGCGAAGGTTCGTGGTCATGAAACATTGGCGTAATGGTTCGGTACACGTTAGACAGGTAAACGGTACAGGAAACGCTTTCTCTAGAGGTCTGCTAAGACACTATAGATCCGGCAAGGAAGTGCCGGGGTGGAAAACTTTATATAGGACAGCGGTCAGCCCAACAACCAATTACTGACGCGCTGGCCCTTTAAATTTCAGAGAAGTACCCGCGCGCGCGCGCTAGGGTGCGCAGGCTCGCACGGTCAGCCGGCAGAGATCCGTGAGGACACAGGAGAGCGCGGCAGGGTAAGTGGTCGCACTCGGGGGGGCGAGCACACCCACGGCCCGACCTGCGGACCGCGGCGCTACTCGTCCCCAGTTTCGGCGGAGCACGTGGCAGGACACGGGTTCGCCCGCAGACCCGACCCCTGGCTGCGGGACCACCCGTGACAGTAACCCCTCCCCCCTTTGGCCTCCCCCTCTATCTGGAAAGAAGAAACTTCTTTAGCAGTCACGATCCAGGATGTTGTCCTCCGGCTCCCACGATCTCACCTCCTAGTCCAAATCCCTCCCAATCGATGAGAAAGTGGTCGTTTCCCCTCTGATAGACGTCATAGCCAAATTTCTCTTACAGAGACACACGTTGGAAGGCCTCCGCTTCAGGGGGAGACGGACAACTTTCTTTCG
The DNA here is from genome assembly GCA_025379985.1 of Phyllomedusa bahiana. Taxonomy (NCBI): domain Eukaryota; kingdom Metazoa; phylum Chordata; class Amphibia; order Anura; family Hylidae; genus Phyllomedusa; species Phyllomedusa bahiana. The sequence continues at coordinate 16,588 of JAODAL010013680.1, read as the reverse complement.
ATAAACGATTGAGCACGACAGGCTTCAGCAGCGATCATAAATGCGTTTGGAAATCGCATGGTGGGAGGGAGCCGGAGCTTATATTAGTGCCACAGGATTGATCCGCTTTAACACCTCAAATAGCCCCAGGAAACCGTGGACCCAGCTTATAACTAGGGATTTTGAGCCGGACGTATTTGGCAGACAGCCACACCTTCTCACCCCGGAGCAAAAATCTCGGGGATGGTTTCCTCTTCTTGTCCGGCCTGAGCGACTTCAATGCGGCAGCAGCATGGCCCAGCAGGATTGGCGCGTCTGCTCCCAGAAGGAGTCATGTCCCGGACCCAGGGTGTCTAACGGCGGAACTCTCGGAGGCAGAAGCAGAGGGAGGGAGGGCGGGGATGCAGCCCAAGACTATATAGAAGGGAGTAGACGCCCGTGATTCAGAGTCCAAGAGTTATACGAGAATTCGGCCCAGGGCAGTAGAACCGGACCAATCGTTTGACGGGCCCGAGACGAGTGGCGAAGGTATGTGCCAAGGATGTGGTTGATCCTCTACCACCTGACCCTATTGGACTGCGGGAGGTAAGGCCGAAGCAAAAGTCCAACATTTACTTGCAACCTGGTAGCAGAGGGCACCCAGAACTTGGAGACAAATTGAGGACCCCATCGCCCGAGACGATGTGACTTGGGAGGCCGTGTAGACGAAGATGTGATTCAAATAGAGTGTAGCGAGCCGAGGAGCGGAGCAGACCTGGTAACGGATGAAAATGCGCCATCTTTGAAAAACGGACTGCGACACCCAAATGACAGTATTGCCAGAAGACGTGGGAAGGTCGGAGATAAGTCCATAGACACTTGGGCCATGGGGAACTCCGGCGTGTAGCAAGGGGTGCAGAAGACCAGACGGGCCATGACGGGGGTGCTTATATCCCGGGTCACAGATACTACAGGCTTTCACAAATTCTCATATGTCCTTACCAGATCTCCACCATAGAAGCGAGAGATATTAGCTGAAGTGCCTTTAGAGCGCCAGATGCCCGGCCACCAGGAGCAATGTCCCACATTAGAATCCTCCACGGGAGAGCCGGACGCCCGTTAAGTCTTCCCCCTAGGAGCACTGCTGAGGTCCAACCGGAGCAACAGAACCAGACTTCGGGTGGAATAATATGCTGAGAACCGGTCTTCCCCGATGGTAACAGAGGCGCGGAGAGAGGCATACAGCCTGACGTTATTTTTTTGCCGGCGGAAGTGGATCCGGAAATCAAAGCGAGAAGAACAGCGACACCATGGCTTGGCTGGATTCAGGCGCTGAGCTGACTGAAGAACAGAAGATTACATGTGATCTGTATACATGTCAATGGGGTGGCAAGCCCCTTCCAGGAGGTTCGGCGCCATTCCTCCATGCCAGTTTTATGGCTAACAATTCCCGATCCCCTATGAGCATAATTTCTTTCCCCGCTGGGGAAAAGGTCCATTGGAAAAAAAACCGCAAGTGCGATTTCCTCCCTTGGTCCCTTTCTGCATGAGAACCGCCCCTGCCTCTCCACAGACAAAGGGAGGGAGAGAAAGATGCAATCCACCCCAGGGCGAAAGAATTTTCTGGGTCGGCGAGACAGGACAGTGCAGAGGCAAAGGCCCGCTTTAAAGCACCGATAATGCCTTCTCCGTCCTCCTGTGGCCAGAGTCTCGAATGGCGTTCTTTTAGGTAAGGGCCACAATTGGTGCCACCAGTGTGGAAAAGTGGGGAATGAACTGGCGGTAGTAATTATTGGCGAACCCAAAAAACGCTTTATGGCCCGAAGTCCGACAGGTCCGCAGGCCACTGTAGAACTGGCCCGCAAACTTCTCTGGGTCCACAGTAGGCCTTAACCGAGATGAAGTATCCTAAGAAACGAAGGCAAGTCCGATTGAAAAAGCATTTCCTCCAACTTGGCGAACAACTGGTTACTGCGGAGGCGACTCAGACCGGCGCACATGCACCCGATGGGTCTGGGATCAGGAGAAAAGATTTCAGAATGTTCGTCCAGTAGACGATGACGCAGAATAAGGAGGTCTCTGAAAATATCGATAACAAATATTCTGGAAGACAGCTGGCGCTGCACAATCCGAGAAAGGCATCACCAGGTTTCGAAGTGTCCGCCACGCGAATGAAGCCGTCTTCCATTCATCACCTTCACAGGATTCTGAACGAGGTTGTAATCCCCGCCAAGGGGGTCTAAATTTGGAAAAAATCTTGTCCCCCAGGAGCCGGTCGAAGAGTTCAGAGATTAGAGGTAACGGATATCGGATTTCTTCACGGTGACCTTGTTAAGACCCCGTATTTCGATGCATGACTTAAGAAAGAGACCATCCATTTCTCAACGAAGAAGAAACCGGCTCCCGCTGGGGACAGGACTTGCGATAAAGCCCCTTCTCCAATTCCTCCTTGAATGTAGCCGACATGGCCGGGTTTCATGGTACGGAAACGGTGTAGACCCTTGCCACGAGGAGGACTGGTCCCAGTAAGAAGGTCAATTGGACAGTCATAGGGCCGATGGGCGCAGTGTCTCTGCTCATTTCAGAAAAGACATCCGCAAATCCCTGTATTCCTGCTGGCAGCCTGGCATAGGTCTGGAGATGGATGCGGAGAGATGGCACGCACCGGGGCGAGTGTGCGACCAGACATTGACACCGGCAATTCGGTCCCCAACGCAAGACCTCGCCGGTCTCCAGATCGAGCGTAGGGGCATGGTAGTAGCAGCCAGGGTAGCCCCACAGAGGATCGCCGACGAAACCTTGGTAGCAACGTGGAAAGGCAATCTTCTCCTTGGCAGAGCCCCCACCTTGGAGGGAGACCGGCCTGGTTATGTACAGGACGTAGTCGCTCAGGAGTTCCCCACAGACTTGAAGAGACACCAGAGGTCTTTCCAGCCAGGACGAGCGGCAGGCGAAACGGGCTACCAGGGAGGCGTGGATAAAGGTTCCGCAGACCCAGAATTCCAGGAAGGCAGGAGCCTGAAACGAAGTGCCTGCGTCCGGCGTGACAAGTACCGGCATCGACAGACGTGGAGAGGAAGAATTGGCAACCTAGGTACGCCTCTCCTACGGGCCCTAGGTGCGAGCTTTCCCGGACCGCTGGGGACGCAGGCGGGCAACCTCGAGGAGATGATCAGGACTGGCACAATACAAACAAAGATTCTCCGAACAGCGACGGGAATCGCACTTGGTCCGATAGTGAGCCCGGTCCCACCTGCATGGGTTCCTCACTAGTGAGACTGCGATGTTGGCAGCGGGAGCTTTTGGAATACCGGGGCTAGCCGAGGCATCGGCGTAAGAGGCAGACAGTTGTCACGTTCCAGGCGAAGCTCTCCTGTCTCTCGGTGAAACGCACATCAATGCGGGGCCAAGTGGATGAGTTCGCGTCAGAGAGGACGACTGTCCCTCTAGCGTGCTAGTGCGCCTTCCACCCGCAGACAGGCCCTTTCTTCTAAAGTGGCGCAGAGGGCTGCGTCATTCCATATAACTCCGAGGCCAATGTACGAAATTGTATAGCATAGTCCTCCAACGAGGAGTCGCCCTGGCGAAGGCTCAGGAGTGCTGTCTCAGCTGACGATGCACGTGGCAGTCCACGAAGACGCTACGGAATTCTCGAGGAAGGCCTGTATGGTCTGCGTCACGGGTGTCGTTCCTGCCCAGAGGGAGTTTGCCCAAGCCAAATGCCTTCCCAGAGCAGTAGTCTGACCACAAGCCACCTTGCCCTCTCCGTGAGGAACTGATCGGCATCAACTCGACGTGCATGGAGCACTGGTGAGGAAACCCCCATGCAAACTTTGGTCCCCGTCGAAATTAGAAGGTATAGAGAGTCGCAGCTTGGGACCCACCGAAGGCCAGCGGAACAGGAGGCTGGGAGGAACCAACTGCGGAAAGGCGGCTGCTGCGACGTGAGGAGCTGTCGCACCATGTCGGACAGCTGATCCAACTGCAGGGCTTGTTGGGCAGTCTGCTGCGACAGCTGAGCGACAATGGATTGTTGAGATCCGCATACTGGGTAAGAGGCACCTTGGCGGATCCATGGCCGGATCTAACTGTTACGGATGCAGAGTATTGGACCGCTGGACCACCGCAAGCGATGGTGTAAGCCGTACCAGGGAGCGGAATCTAAGTAGAGCCCGGTTTTTTCAACAGAGCCCGCCGCAAAGCGGGATGGACTTGCTGCTGCGGAGAGAACTACCAGGTCGCCCACTGGCGTGACTTGCTTGCGGCGGCAGCCAAGGCAGTGCGGTGGTAACCAAATCGGTGACGTAGGCGTAGTCCGGGACAGGCAGGAGGTCAGGACAGGCGGCGAAAGGTTTCGTGGTCAAGAAACGGGTGCGTAATGGATTCTGTACAAAGCGTAGACAGAAGACGGTACAGGAAACGCTTTCACTAGAGGCTGTAAGGCACAATAGCATTCCGGCAAGGAATGCCGTGGCGGAAACCTTAATAGGTCACGCGGTCACAACAACCAATTACTGACGCGCTGGCCCTTTAAATTTCAGAGAATTACCACGCCGCGCGCTAGGGGCGCGGCCACGCACGCAGCCGCCAGAGAGCTGATTTAGGACACAGAAGCGGCGGCAGGTGTAAGTGGTCGCACTCGGTGGGGCGATCAAGCCCACGCCCGACCTGCGGACCGCGCGCTACTCGGTCCCCGGGCCGGGGAGGCACGGGGCAGACACGGGTGCGCCCGCAGCCCGACCCCTGGCTGCGGGACCACCCGTGACATAATGTTAAATGTCTTCATGTTGATGTCCCTAAAAAACAAGATAAATAAGTTAAGTTTTTTTTTTACTAAAGCGATAGACAAAAATAATGTTCTTCAAAGAGATAGCCAATGTGTCCCACAAATCTTTAAGGGAATTCCAAAAGGTCAACTAATAAGAGCTAGACGCATCTGTTCTGCAGATGAAATCTATTTTGAAAGCAGTAAAAAAAATTATTGATAAATTCAAAGCCAGGGGATATGATCAGATACAGCTAGTAAAACTGGCTTAGGAAGTATCATTAATATCTAGAGTAGATCTACTGAAAACTAAATTCAACATTAATGATAATATTGATCAATTTTCATTCATATCAACAAAATGATAAATGATAGGCATGTAACTTTACTTAAAAAAAAAACTATTTTGAAACATTGGAATATACTTGCCAGTGATGTAAAATTTGGGTCTCTGTTTAAAAAAAAACTGCATGGTGGATATATCGCAAGGGCAGAGCGTTAGGTCAACACCTTACATCTTCTGATTTTATTAGATTGTGTAAAAGTAGACAGACTAAATTACAAACTACTCGAACAGGCACTCAATTTAAACTGTCAAAATTGTTCATTAATAATAAAAGGTGGCTTCATCAACCACTCTACTAAGGGACATCCAGTATATATCCGAGGTTTTCATACCTGCAATAGTACACAAGTTGTCTATATGCTAAAGTGCCCTTACGTCGGTCAGACCAGCAGAAATGTCAAAACTAGGGATAATTAACACAAATCTGTAATTTGACAAGAAAAAAGATACTGATCATGGTGGAAATTCAGTTCCCACTAAAAAAATATGGAGAGAATACTGTTGCCAAACATTTTTGTGAAGCGGGACATCGCACATCAGAGCTCCCATGGTGTATATTAGAGGCTGTACAAGGAAATTATATAGAACAGACTAACCGGCTTCTGTTACAGCGGGAAGTGCATTGGATAACTACATTGGAAGTGCTATCCTGGCTAGGTCTTAATGAAAGTTTAAATTTGAGAGTATTTTTTAAGAATGTACCCATAAATATGTTAATTAGAGATTATAAGATTTAGCTTAATATTTTATATGTTTTTGCATGTCTAAAGTTTTTTAAAAGAGGGAAAATCTCTCCTTGTGGAGAGCCACCAATAAATTGGTCAGTGTGAGGATTTATTTGCCTTTCAGACCTCACTGACTGTTTTGCATAAAGCAAAGGCTTATGGGAGAAGAGCTGAGGAACTCCACAGCGAACTCTATTGGAAGTAGTTATCCTCTTTTCACATGTAGCTCGCACGAGCCTAGCAATGTGAAAGGGATTTGAGCCAAACAAGTTAAGTTCATCTGCAGACAGCTGTTTCGGGGTATTTGCCTCATGTCAGTGCAGTGTAGAACTTACTGGTTGGCTGGCTGAGAGGAAAGAGTGGCTTAGAAGTTTTTTCACTGACTCTCAGGTATATGAGGTAGAACCATCATGCAGCACACATGCTTGAGAAAGGGGCAAAGTTCCCCCGAAACGTCAAACAGGTGAGCGGATTCTCTGCTGGCGTCCGGCGTTTTCCTTACTATCCCACTGGGACTGCATAACCTAAATTATGAAAGGATTCAATTCTGCTAAATCTTGAGTATACTGCCTTTTACTACACGTATCTAACTTTTATGACGTGTACTGTTTAGATTTGGATTTTGTATGAAATAAATATAGTTTGATGAAAATATTTGACTAAGGATTTCCATGATATATTGGACTGGTTAATGGTGAAGTTGAAGAGCTTTCATATAGGTCATCGGTAGTGCTCAAAAGTATTTTTTCAGTGGCAATTTATAAAATATATGTACATTTTAGCTATAACAATTTGTAATTTTCCCTAGTTTCCCAATTCTTCACTGCCGCTGTGTGACCTCAAACAATTCGCTTGAACTTCCAGTGTCTTCAGGAACCCAGTAATTAATAGAAGATGACATAATGTGGTGCTTATCTCCATCCTGCAGAAGGAATCTGGTTTGGTGCATCTGTTTTCTGTGATGTGTTTTATTGTTCTTTGATGTTAGAGCCAAATATCTAGGACTTCCTGAATACTCTGGATGGAGATGACAGCGGGTGAACAGTCTATACATTTATATGTATATACACATACAGTATCTCACAAAAGTAGTACACCCTTCACTTTTTTGTAAAAATTGTATTATATCTTTTCATGGGCTGACACTGAATATATGAAACTTTGAAACAATGTAAAGTAATCAGTGTACAACTTGTATAACAGTGTAAATTTGGTTTGCCCTTAAGATAACTCAACACACAGCCATCAATGTCTAAACCACTAGCAACAAAAGGGAGTATACACCTAAGTGAAAATGGACACAAGGGGCGACATATATGTTCGTGATTTGCACCTGTTTTCAGGCGTATACTGCGCCTCACAATGCCGGCTCCGCTGTCAGACGCAGGGATGCGCTGTTAGATTCTAATACTCCGAGGCATGTAGGAATGCCGGTCGGCAAAGTGAGGCGCATTACAGCTCCGACAGCTGTAGTTCAATGTGGTCTACCTGAGTCGGAGGAGGCGCAGTGAAGCTAGAACTTATTGTAATGGGGCCAAATGTGCACAGTTACAACAGTACAATAATAAAAAAGAGTTGTCTATAAAATTAGTTAATGAATAAAGATAAATATCAAAGATGTATAAAATCGATTTCAATGTATTGAAAAAGTTGATCATTTAAAATTAAAGGAAAGATATATAAGATCTCAAAAGAAAGAAATATCGGCTATAAAAGGTCTTAAAAATACGGAGAAAATTAAACTAATTTTACGTTAAATAAGCCAATAATGATGTTGTACTGATGTTAATTTTTGTCTTTTTTAATAGCAAAAATTTAAGATGTATTTTTGCTTCTTTCACCTTGTATTCTATTTAGTACATACAGCAGGAGCCAGCACAGCACAGGTCTTGCTGTTACCTGTGGTTCTACAAGCAGGATTTCTATTTTCCCAGGGCTTAGTTGGGGTTGTATTTACGGACGTATTTACGACCACAAATACATCACCAAATCAGGCTAAAATAATGCACAATTAGCTTAGCATTGATACCAATGGAAAATCCGGATGTATTTGCGGACGTAAATAAGACCCCAACTAAGCCCTGGGAAAATAGAAATCCTGCTTGTAGAACCACAGGTAACAGCAAGACCTGTGCTGTGCTGGCTCCTGCTGTATATACTAAATAGAATAAAAGGTGAAAGAAGCAAAAATAAATTTTTTGCTCTTCACTAACATGCTTATTGATTTTTTCGCTCATTTCCAGCCTGTCTCTAAACTTAATACATGTTAGGCGCATTCCTTCTGCGCCTAAGTTCCGCAATGCGCCTCACACACTGGCGAGGCACAGGGAACTTTTCGCCAGCATTTATGAGCACACTTAAGGCGCCGACATAAATGAGGCGCAGCTTTCACAAAAAAAACCGTGAAAACGGGCGCCTCGACTCGCCGATCTTCATACATGTCGCCCATTGTGTCCAAAGTGTCAATATTTTATGTCCACCATTATTTTCCAGAACTGCCATATTTCTATTGGGCTTGGCGTTTACTAGAATTTCACAAGTTTCAGCCACTAGAATCCTCTTCCAATCCTCCATGATGACATCATGGAGCTGGTGGGTGTTAGTGACCTTGTGCTCCTCCACCTTCTATTTGGAGATGCCCCAGAGATGCTCAATAGGGTTTAGGTCTGGAGACATGCTTGGCCAGTTCAGCACCTTTACCCTCATTTTCTTTAGCAGTACAGTGGTGGTCTTGGTGGTGTGGTGTGTTTGGGGTCGTTATCATATTGAAATACTGCCCTTTGGCCTTGTTTCAGAAGGGAGGTGATCATGCTCTGCTTCAGTATGTCACACTACATGTTGTAACTCAATGAACTGTAGCATGTTGGCAGCACTCATACATGTATTTTGAAAAGACAATCTCTGGATGTGATGCTGAGAACATGTACTCAACTTCTTTGGTCGGGCAATGCTGAAACCTGTTCTGAGTGGAACCTGTCTTCTTAAACTGCTATATGGTCTAAGGCAGCTACATCAGAGGCATGGGAGAGAGCATCAACCTTGATATTCTTGTCTGCAGGTCTGAAGTGTATCAGGAAATCAAATCTTGAGAAGAAAAGGAACCATCTGGCTTGCCGGGGATTCAAGTGTTGTACTATCTAAAGATACAACAGGTTTTTATGGTGAGGGATTTATGTTGACCTGGTGAAAAGCCCCCTTTAATAAATGGTGCCATTGTAACAAAGCAAAATTAATTTTCAGCAATTCTCAATCCCCTATAGTGTAATTTTTTGGGCAGGGGAGAAAGTCTGTGATAGTTTTGCCGTTGGACTTTTCTGTGTGAGGATTGCACCTGTTCCCACAGATGGGCATCGACTTCAAGGAAGAAGAATTTGTCAGGGTCAGGCTTAGACAAGATAGGTGCAGAGGAAGAGGCAGACTTCAAACAGAAGATCAGCTTCTTCCCGCTTGGAGGGCAAGACTTAGAATTTCAGTTCTTCTTGGCAAGGATCAAATAGACACCACCATGGTGGAGAAGTGTTGGAATAAACTGCTGGTAGTAGTTTGCAAATCCCGAGAAAGCGATGTATTGCCTATAGACCAACTGGTTACGGCCATTGTAGTATGGATGACAACTTGGCATTATCTAGTTGAAGACCTTTGTCAGAGACAATGTACCCAAGGAAGGAAAGACTAATCTGTGCAAAGACACAAGACATCTAAGAACCCGGCGTACCTAGGCATGATGAGCTTCAAGACAGGACAAGTAAACCAAGATATCATCTAAATACAAGACAACATACAAGTACAGGAAATCTCTGAAGATTTTATTAACAAATTCTTGAAAGACAGCTGAAGCATTGCAGAGTCTGAAAGACATCACCAGGTACTCAAAATGCCCGTCTTAGGTTTGAAGGTAGTCTTCCATTCATCACCTTCGCAAATTCAAATTAAATTGTAGGCCACCTGCAAATCGAGTTTTGTGAAGACTCTGGCTCCATGAGGAAGATCACAAAGCTCAGGTATCAGTTGTACAGATATCGGTTCTTGACGGAAATCTTATTGAGACCCTGACAGTCAATGCGGCCTTTCTTTCCCCAAAGAAGAACCCGGCACTGGCAGGATTTGTGGATGAACCCTTTCTGAAGATTTTATTTTATATAAGCCATGTTGGTCTGTGTCTACAGTATGGACAAAGGGTAGATCCTGCATCGAGGAGGAGTAGTCCCAAACAGGAGGTCAATAGTATAACCATAGGCTCGATGTAGCGAAAGGGTCTCAGCCTGTTTCTCACAGAAGACATCTGTGTATTCATGATACGGTGAAGACAGCACCAACAGGGGAGTGGAAGACATCATTGGAGTAGTGGTACACATCGAATGAGGCATCACAAGACAGAAGGAATGGTACAGTGGGTACAGAACGTATTCAGACCCCTTTAAATTTGTCACTCTTTCTTTCAGCCATTCGGTAAGATCCAAAAAGCTTATTTTTTTGCTCATTAATGTACACTCTGCCCCCTTCCCCATCTTGAAAAAAAAAAAAACAGAAATGTAGATATTTTTGCAAATTTATGAAACAAGAAAAACTGAAATATCACATGGTCTAAGTATTCAGACCCTTTGCTCAGTATTGAGTAGAAGCACTTTTTGAGTTAGTACAGCCATAAGTCTTCTTGGGAATGATGCAACAAGTTTTTCATACCTGGATTTGGGGATCCTCTGCCATGCTTCCTTGCAGATTTTCTCCAGTTCCCTCAGTTTTGATGGTGAATGTTGGTGGACAGCCATTTTCAAGTCTCGCCAGAGATGTTCAATTGGATTTAGGTCAGGGCTCTGGCTGGGCCAGTCAAGAATGGTCACAGAGTTGTTCTGAAGCCACTGCTTTGTTATTTTAGCTGTGTGCTTAGGGTCATTGTCTTGTTGGAAGCTGAACCTTCGGCCCAGTCTGAGGTCCAGAGCGTCTGGAAGAGGTTTTCAACCAGGATATCTCTGTACTTGACCGCATTCATCTTTCCTTAAATTGCAACCAATCGTCCTGTCCCTGGAGCTGAAAAACACCCCCATAGCCTGATGCTGCCACCACCATGTTTCACTGTTGGAATTGTATTGGGCAGGTGATGAGCAGTGCCTGGTTTTCTCCACCGCTTAGAATTAACAGCAAAAATTTCAATCTGCGTCTCAGACCAGAGAATCTTGTTCCTCATAGTCTGGGAGTCCTTCATGTGTTTTTTTGCAAACTGTATGCAGGCTTTCCTATGTCTTGCACTGAGGAGAGGCTTCTGTCGGCGCACTCTGCCATAAAGCCCCGACTGGTGGAGGGCTGCAGTGATAGTTGACTTTGTGGAACTTTCTCCCATTTCCCTACTGCATCTCTGGAGCTCAGCCACAGTGATCTTGGGGTTCTTCTTAACCTCTGTCACCAAGGCTCTTCTCCCACAATTGCTTAGTTTGGCTGGACGGTCAGGTTGAGGAAGAGTTGTGATCATCCCAAACTTCTTCCATTTAAGGATTATGGAGGCCACTGTGCTGTTAGGAACCTTGAGTGCTGCAGAAATTCTTTTGTAACCTTGGCCAGATCTGTGGCTTGCCACAATTCTGTCCCTGGGCTCCTTGGGCAGTTCCTTAGACCTCATGATTCTCATATGCTCTGACATGCACTGTGAGCTGTGAGGTCTTACATAGACCAGTGTGTGTGTTTTCTTATCAAGTCCAATCAGTTTAACTAAACACAACTGGAATCCAATGCAGGAGTAGAACAATCTCAAGGAGGATCAGAAGGAAATGGACAGGGTGTGAGTTAAATATGAATGTCACAGCAAAGGGCCTGAATACTACAGTTTTTCTTATTTAATAAGTTTGCAAAAATATCTACATTTCAGTTTTTTTCTTTCAAGATAGGGGGGGGGGGCAGAGTGTACATTAATGAGCAAAAAAATGAACTGTTTGGATGTTACCAAATTCCTGCAATGAAACAAAGAGTGAAACATTTAAAGGAGTCTGAATACTTTCGGTACCCACTGTAGTCTGGTCCCCACCGTGTGACTTCGACAGTTTATCAATTGAGCAAGGCCCTCTTCCCAATTGGGCTAGGAAGGTGGCTGCCCAGGGGTCCCATGAGAATAGGTGGCCCGCTGGGAGTCAGCAAAATCACAAGCTTCTCTTTTGTCACTTAACAACAACAGAGTCTGCTGCAGCCTACTTTCACTGCTGGCCTGCCTATGCGGCAATAACACAGAATCTGGCAGTCGGCAGTGAAAACAGGGCCGCCAGCAGCACATCCCCATCTGTCAGTCTCCTCCCCTGCAGGCAAATATAAAATCAGTCTTCTTAATTTCCACCAACCCCCTCCCCATGACGTTTACAGCTCACCTTAGGCTCTCTCCCAGTCACCTCAGTATGGCCATAAGCCAGTCTCTGTCAAACTGCAGTGTTCCTCTGGGTCCAGTGCAGCACATCAGAAGAAGGTGCAGAGGCTATAGAGGGTGCAGTGACACATGCTATATTATATAATAACTTTATGTGGTCAGCCATCCTGTGCCCCCAACAACTTCTAAGTTACATGGGCTGCTGCATGGTCTGGCCTTGGGGCTGACCACATGATGGAGAGATTGTACAAGTCCCATATCCTCTCCATCATGTGGTCAGCCATCCTGTCCCCCTAGGTCCCAAAGTTACCTAAGCTATACACCAATTTATTACTTTTTTACAAAATCCTCATCACATCTTGGTACGTTAAAAAAAAGGAAATGAAAAATGGTTGGACATATTAAAAATAAAATCTGCACAAAAACCTCTGATTCCCCAATAAAAAAACACTTTGTTTTGTAAACAAAAATGAAATTAACCCCTTAAGCTTCAGTCCTGAAAAATTCTGCATTTTTTTTCTCCCTGCATTTCATCAGTTATAACTTTTGTATTTTTCAATAAAGCAGTTGTGCAAGGACTTGTTCTATATGGGAGAAGTTGTATTTTGGGGAGAGTAGTTTGAGTTTATATGTAAATCAAAATGAAATTTTTGCAGCATGAACTTAAAAAAGTGTTTTTTAATTTATTTTTACATTATGTTTTACACCATTCACATTTCCCATTCAATAACCTGTTAGGTAATTTCTAGGTTATCACAGTCATGTAGATACCTAATACGTGTAGGGTATTTTTTGTGTGCACAATATTTTTTTTATATTTTTTTTTTATTCCCAGGAACCCGATGGAGCCCAGGGATTCCCTATACAGTCAGCCTTGCAGACCTAGAGTAGCCCCCAGGGTTGTCTGTACAGTAGGGGTGCTGTCAAGGCACACTGCTTGTTACCCTAACAGCAACCTTGGTCATACTGACACATAAGGTCACATGTATAAAAACTGTCTTGTTCTAAGACTTTCTTTGTTGCCCATAGCAACAAAGCAGAGTTCCCCTGATGAAATGGGCTCTCTGATGGGTTGCTATGGGCAACAAGGAAAGTTTTAGAGCTAGACAGTTTTTATACATGTTCCCCATAGTGTAATGTATTAGCATACAGTGATATACAGGAGTATGATAATACTTTACTAAATGTAAAAATAAATGTACAATAGTTATCCCTTAATGAATTTTTTTTTTTTAAGTACAAAAGATAAAAAAGAGTGGAAAAAAAATCAAAATAAAATTTAGCTAAAAAATTATTTTACATACATTACATAAAAAATCCTACACATATTATGTATCTACACGACTGTAATGTCCTTCAGAATTAATCTAATAGGTTATTTGGTGTGAAATGTGAATGGGGGCAGGAAGTTCGTAAGCAACAGGATTAATGCATTGAAGAACCTGGAAGGGTTCTAGAAAGTGTGAGACAAACACTATCCGATAGCAACAATTTATCACCAAGAAGAATGACTGGAGGAGGTCTATCTCCTGCTTTCTATCAGCTTGAGCTTTAATCCAAGAAGATGCTTGCTGGAGAGATCACTGGGTATCTTGACACATAGAAGAAATTGCTTGGAATTGGAAATCCACTGCTGGAATATTGGAGGTAGTAGACAAGGGGAGAGGCTGGAGTGGATGTTGTCGGTAAGCAATGAAGAAAAGTAAAGCTCCTGCAGCGTCGAAATCAAGATGGGTCTAAGAAAGTAAATGAGTCCAATTATCTTGGAAAGGGGAACATCTCTACTTGAGGCGAGGAGAGCACCAAATGGTGTGTAGAGTTTGAATTACCTTTTTGCCCTCTACTAAGGCTCTGCATATCACAAAGAATTGTGGGAAAGGAGCTGAGAAGCTCAAGTGCCCTCTATTGGATGTAACAAATCCAAAAAGGCAATTCAAACTCTACACACCATTTGGTGCTCTCCTCGCCTCAAGGAGAGATCTTCCCCTTTCTGAGCCACTCATTGCCTCTCACACAGCCAGCCAGTATCGCTCTGCTCTGGACTGATGAGGGACAACATCTTGAAACAGCTGTCTGCAGATGGGAGATAGTGACCTGGCTAAATATCCCTTTTGCTTTCTCAAGACCTAGTGGGTCAAAAGCAAATTGAGGATTGGTTACATCCAACAGAGGGCGCTTGAGCTTCTCAGCTCCTTTCCCATAATGCCTTGTGATATCCAACTAGCTTGGTGAGATAAGATGAAATGGCATAGACATTTCTGAGAACTTGATTCACCCTCTCTACCAGCCTGTTAGTTTGAGAGTCTTATGCAGAAGAGAAGTCCAAATTGACCTGTTGCTGAGAACAGAGGGCTCCCCAAAATGCGGAGACAAATTGAACCCGTCAATCAGACACAACATTGAGAGGAAGTCATTGCAGGCGGAGTATTTGATGAAAGAAATTGGAGGTGAGTTTTGGAGATATAGGCAGACCAAGAAGTGGCACAAAATGAGACATCTTTGAGAAAAGATCCGTCGCCACCCAAATAACTGTATGAATAACGGAGGGTGGTAAATCTATAATAAAGTCTATAGCAAAATGGATCCAGAGTTTCTCAGTTATAGGCAAGGATTGCTGCATTCCAGAGGGTTTGAAAGGAGAAGTTGATTGGGGGCACCAGTGCAACAAGCGAGAATAAATCTTTGACATCTTGAACAAGTTTAGGCTACAAGTAGTGTTGCGAGATCAATAATAAAGATTTTCAAATTCCTGGGTGACTGGCTAGCTTGGAAGAATGGCCCCATTTAAGAATTATTTTTGTTTGAGCTGGACGTTTTCCCAGGAGAAATCCACTGAAGTTGCTGGAAGCTTCGGTAATCAGTCGTTCAAGAGGAATGATGTGCCGAGGTGTGGAGTCAAATCCAGCAGTATCCAAACAACAAGAGAGAGCATCAACTTTCACATTTTTCTCTGCAGTCCTAAAGTACAATACAAAATCAAATCAAGAGAAGAAGACCATCTAGCTTGCCAGGGGTTTAACTGTTGCGCAGTCTGGAGATAGAGGAGATTGTTATATTCAGTGTTTGGATGTTACCGGATAACAAGCTCCTTCCAGAAGATGGCACCACTCATAAGTAGTGTTGAGCGATTATTATCGACAAAGTTGAAATCAGCACAGTTTTTATGTTGATCGAAATTTTTAGATCATGCGATAATTTAGGCTAAAAATCTGTGCTCATCTTTAAAGCGCCCCATTTTTGGCGTTTCCCTGCTTTTGGGGCGGCCAGAAATCAGTTTACGAATAGAGCAGGGTGAGATGTTGTGCGACGTCTGACTGGATGTGTTGGTTGCGATTGGCTGAAAAAAATCACAACCTTTTTTAAAAACAGCTTTTCCCTGTTCAGCCTCAGTTTTCCTAAAGCGTCTCAGAGCAAAAGGCGCGCCTGCTTGTGCCCCAAACGCTCAGCGAAATTTTTCTTTTCTTCACGAGAATCCTCAAAGCTGTGACCTTAAAAATTTGTTAGATTGGATTGAAGTTTTTTATGTAGTTGGTAGAAAATTTTAAAAGGGAGCTCTCCCGCTGTTAAAGTCCGGGGGGGGGGGGGGGGGGCCCCCGTGGGGAACACAGACAAGCCTTTTTAAAAGAAAATGGGTAAAAATTCACCAAGACTTGTGGACATTGCATGAATAGCTTTTTTATTAACAGTTTTCTTTGAAATTTTTCCGGTATTGGGCATGAATTATAGGATCACTCTTTTTAGTAAAATCAGGTCTCTTTTGTTAGGGCAAAAATCCCCTTTTTTTATCGTTACATTTCAATAGGTGTTTTTTTTCAATTTTGCCCTTCCACCTTTGTTGTATATCCCCCCTTGCACTTTTAAAATTTTAAACCCGCAATTTTATAGCACCCAGTGAATTTTAAAAATGCCAAAAATATCTTTTATCTCGAATACTTTAAAAGATACGTGTTTTTTGACTTTGGCGCCTACAGCTTTGTTATTGAGGCACTTGCCTTAAATTTTAAACACAATTTTTTTAGCCCACAGGTGAATTGAAAGGTGCCAAAAATATCTTGTATTATACAAAACAAAAAGATACATGTTTTTGACTTTGGGGCACACACTTTGTTCTTGAGGCAGTTGCCTTAAATCTAATCGCAAAATTTTTTAGTCACCAAGGTGAATTGAAAGGTGCCAAAAATTCTTGTATTTTTACAATACATAAAGATACGGTTTTTTTTTCTTTGGCGCACTACAAATTTTTTTATTGAGGAGTTGCACTTAAATTTTAATCGCAATTTTTTAGTCCCAAGGTGAATTGAAGGTGCCAAAAAAAATCTTTTTTTATCCGAAAACATTTCGATACGTGTTTTTTTTACTTTTGGGGCAGGCAAACTTTGTTGATAGATTCTTTTCGTTTAAAAAATTTTTAAACCCAATTTTGTAGTCACCAAGGTGAATTGAAAGGG
>JAODAL010013679.1:0-90321 GCA_025379985.1 Phyllomedusa bahiana | reverse complement strand
AAGTCAAAAAACACGTTTTGTTATGTTTTTTTAAAATACACTTTTTTTTTGCCCTGAATTCACTGTGGGTTTTTAGAATTGCTTTTTAAAGATTTGGGGAAGCTGCGTCAATGAACAAAGCTGGGGCGCAAAATCAAAAAAACACTTTTCTGTTATGTTTTCGTAAAATACACTGTATTTTTTGCCCCTTTCAATTCCCCTGTGGTGACTATAGAATTGTGTTTTAAGGGGTTTTACGTGGATGCTGCGTAATGAACAAAGCTGGGTGGCAAAAGTCAAAAAAACGTATCTGTTAGTTTTCGTATAATACACGGTATTTTTTCCCCCTTTTTTTCATGTGGGGATATAGAATTTCTGTTTTAAGATTTACGTGGAGCTCGTCAATGAACAAAGGGGGGTGCGCAAAAAAGTCAAAAAACGTATTTGTTATGTTTTCTATGATCCGGTATTTTTGGCAAAAAACAACCTGTGCTGACTACAAGATTGGGATTGTAATTAACTGCAAGGTGGTTATCAAAACCCGGTGGAATGGGTAAAATTGAAAATGAACACCTACTGAAATTTACTGATAATAAAAATGGATTTTTTCACCTAACAAAAAGACCCGCGTTATAGAAAAGTGTGTATCCAATATAAGTTCAGGTCCCAAAATCCAGGAAAATTTCAAAAGCAAACTGTTAATAAAAAAAAGATTTCCACTACAAAGTCTAACAAGTTTGGTGAAATTTATCCAGTGTTTTATAGATAGCTTGTTGTGTTGCCCGGGGGCCCCCCCCCCCCCCGTCCCCCCGTGACTTTACCCCAGTGGATGCTCTTTAAAATTCTTACTAACTACATAAAATGTTAAAATCTCTAAAAAATTGGAAGGATCACAGCTAATAGTAGAGGTTTCTTGTGCAGAAATGACAAAATTTTCCTGAGCTGTTTGGCCACGGGCAGACGCAGTCTTTTTCCTTGAGACGCTGAGAGACATTTAAGGCTGAACGGGAAACGTGTTTATGTAAAACGGGGTTTAGGATTTTTCCAGCCAATCGCAACCATACACACCCCAGTCATGACGGCCACACTTCTCACCCCTGTCTATTCTGTAATCTGATTTGCTGGCCGCAAAATTACAGGAAGCGCGAAAAATGGCGCGACTTTAATAGTGATGCACAGTTTTTACCTTAATTATCGATGATTGAAAATTTCGTCATTTTAAAAACCGCCGTTTTCAACTTTGTCGATAAAATCGCTCAACCTTCACCTCACTGACGTATTAACCCAACACAGAAGCAAAATACCCCTTGTCATGCATGGACTCATTCAAGTCATGTTCTTTGATGAGTCATTCTCTTCTCTCATGAGTCCATTTTTTCCTTATATTCTCCAACAACCTCAGGCTGCCATGACGATTTTAGGGCCCAAAAATCAGGGGTGGTGGTTACAGCCCTCTGTAAATATTTAGCCCCCTGTAGATAGGTAGGTATATTGATCCCTGTAGACAGGTAGGTATATACAGGGTCATTCTTAGGGGCGGGCGAGGCGGGCAATTGCCCACAGAGTCAGTCAGCAGCTGCACACACTACTTGTGTAGCTGCTCTTACAGGGAGATGGCAGGAGGGATCGTTACCCTACTGCCTTCCCACTTGTATGTACAGTGCTCAATGAGGGTGCGTGGCGCTAGGCTTTCATCACGCCCCCTGCAACGCTGGATATCCTAAGCTGGGCCTTGTGGCCCGGAGATTCCGGGACCGCAGGCGCATAAGCGGCGACGTGATGACATCACACCGCTTATACTGTTCACCAGCTCCTGGACCTGCTGAACTGCAAGGAACATGGAAAGGTTAGTACTCTTTTTATTTTATTATCGTTAGCTACAGGGAGCAACTTATTGGCTACAGGGCTGTACGACCTGGCTACAGGGGAAATTTACTGGCTACAGGGGGCTACTACCTGTCTACAGGAGGCAACTTACTGGCTACAGGGGGCTACTACCTGGCTACAGGGGGCAACTTGCTTTCTACAGGGGGAAATAACTACCTGGATACAGTGGACAACTTACTGCCTACAGGGGGCTACTACCTGCCTACAGGGGACAACTACCTGCCTACAAGGGGCTGCTACCTGGCTACAGGAGGCTACTATCTGGCTACAAGGGCAACTACCTGGCTACATGGGGCAAATAACTACCTGGCTACAAGGTGGCTACTACATGGCTACCGGTGGGCCTACATAACTACATAATAGGGATCTATATTTATACTTATTGGGGGGTTCTATATAACGACCTACCTAATGGGCCGCTATACACCTACCTAATTGAGGACTGCCTTCCAAGTTTGGGGGTGTACCTACTGCAATTTTACTGTTTGGGGCACAAGTGGGTAATTATTACCATTTGGGGGGGGTCGATATAGATGGGGAGTTAGTATAGATGTAGGAATTGGTAGAGAAGTGCTGATAAAGTGAGGAATCTAAGATGTTTGTTTTGTAAATTCTACAGTGAAGAGTCATGGCCGGGAGAAGACGCCATGGCGATCTGGGACAGATGGAGAAGAAGAAGAGAAAGAGAACAACTCTTCAGAGACATCTCATGTAAGTCCCTGGATGTAACTTTACTGTAATCGCTTATATGTCTGCAGAGAGTGTGTACAACTGGTATCTAGCACTGTATGGTCAATGTATGCCTGTAATATTTGTTGTAGTATAATGGTTTATATTCAGTAATGGTATGGTGTATTATTCAGTCACTATGTGGTGGTGATATGTGGTCATGGTGTGGTGGTATTTGGTCACTAGGTGGTGGTGATATGTGGTCATGGTGTGGCGGTATTATTCAGTCACTATGTGCTGGTGATATGTGGTCATTTTGTTGTGGTATTCGGTCACTGCGTGCTGGTGACATGTGGTCTTAGTAGGACATTGGTAATATTAGCCTGAGATTCTGGTTTTGTGTAGCAATGTTATTTGGTAACTGTATGACTATTATTTAATATTTTTATACGTAGAACATTGTGATAAAGCTTTTTTTATATTTTGGTGTTGCATTGTGGCACATTATGTTACATCGGGAGAAATTTCTTCACCCCGCACTGAGTGCAATTTATCTTAGGAACGACCCTGGGTATATAGCCCCCTGTAGGTATATTTCCCCCTGTAGATAGATAAGTATACAGCCACCGGTTATATATACAGCCCATTATAATTATATTGCTCCCTGTAGATAGGTAGGTATAAGGCCCACTGTAGATTTGTATTCCCTCTGTGGGTGTATATACACCACCGGGAGATACAACTGTCTCTTTTGGCTGATTAGAAAAAAAAAGAAGATACTGTATTTACAGCTGCGCTTCATTTCTTTTGCTTAATCGGGATGTTGCTCCCGGCATCAACCTAGGCCTGAAGCCTAAGCCCTAATCCCGGGGGATGCGACGTAGGAGATATAGCGGCACAGGAGGTGCGAGAACATCACTGTATCATGCCTTCTGTGCCGCTTAGTAGTGCGGGGAGGCAATAACTCTGTTCTGCCATAGTACACAACTGTTCGCACATCCTCCTTTTTTTCTACATACAAAATGTATGTTATAGAAGTCCCTGAAGAGTGTGAGCAACAATCTCTGTACAAGGTAGATAGTAAACTTGCTGTATTCAATTCCTTATCTTCGCCAGTTGCATGTGGTAATCCAGCAGTGAGGAAGATACAACTGAGGTGCTTTAGGTAGTTTTATTGACCGTACCTTGAGAGATGACATATAAAGGATAACATATAGAGGTCAAAACAAATTCTCCTTCCCAGCTCTGTGCAACATGTCTAGTCAAAATGGAGCTACAACAGAAATGTCACAGGATGTTACCTCACAGAACAGGAGGAGTAACAGAAAGCAAAGGCATATGGGAATTACATCATCAATATCTTACATAACCATATACAAACAGTGGCCACAGGGTGGCAGCATAAAATATCAAACATGATAAACAACAACATATACATATATATATAATAAATGGGTCCCAACTGGGAACCTTAGATTGGACAGCGCGATAGATAGATAGATAGATAGATAGATAGATAGATAGATAGATAGATAGATAGATAGATAGATAGATAGATAGATAGAGAGATCTCAATACAAGTTGATCTATTCTTTTACATTTTTTCCCCCAAACATAGTCAAGTCAAATATTTATGACCATTAGCTAATATCCAGAGTAAACGCCATGTGGGGTGTGACTGTTAGGTTGTCACAGGTATCTGAAGCCATGCTGACTGTACTACATTCCACAGTTGTTTTAGGGTGCATGGGGTAGAATGCATAGAGGGAACAATATAATTGAGGTGATCTCATAGATGCTCAATTGGGTTGAAGTCTAGGGAATCTGGAGGTCAGGGTAGACCTTAGAAGTCTTAGTCATGCTCTTCCAACCAATGTCAGACATTTCTAGCGGTGTGACGTGTCATGTTATCTTACTGTAAAATCCCATCCATACCAGGTAAGACAATCAGTATGTATGGAAGTACGTGATTTGCACGGATGGATTCATACTCAAATTTATTGAGTGCCTTCCACATAATTGAGTGGGAACAGAGAATACAACAAAATATTCCCCAGACCATAACACTGCCACCAACAGACTGTGTTCTTCCAGCAATAGTTGCAGGTTGTTTAGAGAAGGCAGCTAAAGTCCAATTTTAATACTGCCATGAAAAGTGAAGCCTTTTCTGATTAAAGAACTTCGTTATCAGAGGTGCAATGACCATCCTTCTATTTCGGAGCTCCAAATGTAGAACATCTGGTAGCCCTCTTGTTCACATCTGGTAGCACTCTGGTTCATTTTGGCTCCACTTTAGCGTATCTGTCTGCACTCACACATCTTCATAGCTGACGTTCACGTCTCACAATGTATTTTTGTCCACTCAATACACTTTCACCAAACAATTCCAAATGCCCATTTTCGAAATATGCCAACTAGAAAACGCAACCAAAACCAAAAAGCCAAAAAAATCCATCACTTTTTACAATTGTAATAAATCTGCATTTTTACCCATGACAGAAACAAGAGATGTGTGCATCCCTTAACACACCTTATATACCCACTAAGCTAGCTCATAACCACAGATTCCTTTAAGATTTCCCAACATTGAAGCAGGAAGTGGTCTTTAAATGGATTTCAATGCACAGTAGAAATATTAAACCTGTTATAGTAAACAATGTCTGTGGCAATGAAGTAGGTGAGTGGGGGGGTTTTAATATAATACTAGGCATGTAGCCTTAGAAAAATGATCTGCTATGTTCTTAGCTATCTAGTCTTTGCTTATTGTTGATAAATGATAAATCATTCTATGATATTGTAATAGAAGTATGAAACAGTAAAAGAAGAAGTCAATCTGGTGTCACTTTGGAGTCTGACACTGTGTGGGTTTATTCTATTTAAACCCGTCTTATTAATTTACTCTATTAAATTGAAGGAGGGGGCTTAGGCATTGCTAATTTTGATTAAGTGTTTATATTTTAGGAATTTGCAAAAACCCGGTTTAGGCTATGGTTGAAAGGAGCAGGTCATTGCAGCATTGGCTTTTTAAAAAAATTTTTCACTAGTGTGTTCCAATTGTAGAGCCCAAAAAGGGAAAAATAAACTTATTTTTTTAAAAGAAGCCCAAGGCGCCCCAAATTTTGGGGCATCTCAGACCTATGCTTGATTAGCCAAGAATGAACCACACTTAGGACTTGGAAAAGCTGCCACTACGCCTAATTACCAGGGCCTCAACAAGACAATGATTTTCCACTCTTTTACCCTTAACAGATAAGCACTCGGCTGTTTCAGAGATTTTCTATTCATACATGGTTCAGAGAGCCTGAAACAAAAAGTTTTAGGATGCATAGGGGAAAAAAAGGGGAAACCCGGAAGCTTGATGTTTAATTAGCATTTTTTAGTGTGATAGGTGAAATATCACATATTTTTAAGTAAAAATTTTTGTTTTTGCGATACTATGGGCTATCCACAAAGATGTATTAACTCCTTCAAGTCGTGACTGTTTTCATATTTTTGTTTTTTCCTCCCCATCTTCCAAGAGCCATAACTTTTTAATTTTTTTGTCTACAAAGTCATAGTTTTTTTGCAGAACGAGATGTACATTTTAATGGTACCGTTGACATATAAAGTACTGGAATTTTTTTTTTTTCAGAAATTTTGTCAATTTTTTTTATTTCAGCAGTTCTATATAATTAAAAATCACATTAAAATATTGTCTTTATGTTCTGTAACTGTGAGAGAAAACTTTGGTGTGGGAAGGCTGACTAATCTTACCTAATCACTTTATTTTAGCTACTGCTTATCTCAATACGGTCTTGTTACAAATAGTAGGTAATGACAAAATGATTGCTCTATTGTTCTTTCCACAGAGATTGATACAATTGTATTAGACCAGAGGAGTACATAAAAGGAAAATAAGGTAATCTTTCCTGAACTGAGGAGGGTAGGGGTTTCTTCACACTTATCAGGTAATGACTGATAATATTTACAGCCACAGCCGACCAGAAAAAGTACCAACTAGTAATACTCTCTCTGATGTGCTATCAGAGCTGGAAGTCAGGAGCAAGCCAGGAAGTCATGCACATAGGAAAACTTTACAAATTATATTAAAAACAGACAAACAAACACCCAATAAAAAAAAAAAAAAATAGAATAGTTGCATATTGTTTGTCAAATAAACATGGTACTGTCCCTTTATGGTCCCATTCACACTGCATTTATGGCCAATAGGTTGCTGGTATACCTTAAGATACCTTAAAAAGTATTCTGAATTATACTGAGGTGGAGCCATAAGACTCTGTAGACCCAGCAAATCATCTGTTTCATGGTGGTATACAGATTATATGCTTGACATGAAAGTGTGGTCTACCTTGTGTAACTTTGAAGCCTTAGGCAACACCTATATTTTTTGTCCCAATTTTCAGTCTTCACTCATGACCTTCTGAGTTAGCAATTAGTAATGTTTTTCCTATTTCTTTACAACAATGTTAAGCAAAATTTCGTCACTATCGAGCATATGTTACCATTAAAATATACATCTATACCTCTGGTCTTCTTTTATTATTAACCCCATACCGGTATATGCCATATATTTATGTCATAATGGTGTATGCAGTGGGCACACTTGTTGAGCCTTCTCCATACATGGTTAAACTATTGTATTGCAAAATAGTGTTCTTGTGATTGCAGCCCCTTGTCCTTTTAGTTCCTTTAGGGTACTTAACTATAAGTAAAAAATAAAATAAAAAAAATATTAAATATAAACACTGCCATTTTTCCTTTTTACAAATAAAATATAAAAAAAAGTTAAGCATAACTGGTGTTGCGACATAAATCTAAACTATTAAGTATAACATTATAATATAAACTTATATTGTACATTGAACACCATAGAAAAAAATGTCAAAATTGTGGCTTTTTGGTCACTTCTCCTCACCAGTAAATATAAATAAAAATTTATTAAAAAGTCGCACATATCCCAATATTGTGCCAATAAAACTATACTTTAGCTTGCAAAAAACAAACCCTCACTTTATACATGGAATAATAAAAAAAAGTTATTGGTTATTGGCACTGCAGCACAAATTTTAAAATTAAAGTTTCTATTTAAAAAAAAAAAAAAAAAAAAAAAGCTGTAAAACATAATGAAAACTCAAAATATCTGTTATGTACAGAATAATACCGATCGCAGAATAAGGATAACATGTCATTTGCCACCAGACAATGAGTATCCTAAAAACAACCCTCTCCCACAACAGATGGTGAAAATTTGTTATTTTTCAAATTCCACCACACAAATAATTTGTTTTCCAGTACTTTATTTAGTATGGTAAATTGTACATTATACGCCTATGTTTATGTAAAATAATGAAAATATGGCTCCTCGAAGGTGACAAAAACATTCCCATCCTATACCTTAAATAGGTATGGGATCCAAGAAATAACAAGTATACCAGCTATACATGACAACGAAAAATAGAAAAAAAACAGAAAAAGGCAAGTGTATTCTAAAACGTAACGTTTAATAAATACTATTAAAAGGAAACTTTCCTATCCAGAGTTAAGCAAAAACTCTCCAAAGGGACAAGATAGTCCCAAAAAGACACAAAAAATTATCGCAAAACAGAAGGGACAGACAGGGTAGTATCAATCAACAAAGGTGACCCTATTACACCCCTGCTTGGCCTACTCAACTCTCCGATCTGAATAGAGAGTGATCGCCCTGAAAAGGGCATGCCTGTCTGGAACCTGTCCCTTTACACACTTACCCTATAGATATAAGATATAACATCCCAACATGTTTTGATGCCCCATTCACATCTCTTCAGGGGACAAGTTTAGGAGAGTAGAAAAATAAGACAAAAAATATAGAATATAGAAGGTGGTTGGAAGAGGTTATATATTTTATATTTTGAAATTATTTTTCCAATAATATTTTTCCTCCAGAACTGCTCTTCCTGTTGTAAATTAGTACATACAACAGCAACCACAGGCTGTGCTGTCTTAACAGCATTATTGTCCCCGGGCAAAGTAGTGCCCTGCCCAAGCACATAACTTCACATCAGGCCATGCCTTAAGCCACCTCCAAGAATACCCAATCATGCTTCACATTCTCCATCAGACTAGTACCAATTCAACAGTTGAGTTATCAGGGTCTATATAGATGTATTTAAATTAAATAATATATTTTATATAAATAAATCTATTCAAATAGCTTTAAGACTGTTTTCTAAGTATGACACCTCTAAATAATCGTCATAGTAGTCCCTTTAAGAACAGAAAAAAACAAACTCATGAGTAGCAAGTTCCCCTTGATGAGGCCCAGAGTAGGTGGTTTGATGAAGTAGTTTGTGGCTTTCAAGCAGGGCTGGACTGGGAATAAAAATCAGCCCTGGCACTAAGCCCCCACCAGCCCACATATATCCGCTTACAAAATGTCCCTTGTTATCGCACCTCGCCACTGTCTAAAATAAACTACACTATAAAGCTGCTTTCACACTGAGCGTTTTTGGTGTGTTTTTGGTGCGTTTTTGATGCGTTTTGTGCAGAAAGGCAGAGTAGTTAATGCTGTACATTTCTGCACAAAAAAAACGCATCAAAAAATGCACCAAAACCGCTCCATGTGAGAGCCCCCTAAACACAAGCAAGAAAGAAACAGTGGTGCAGAGAAACCCCTGATCACAGAGTCAGGTGTGCGCTTGCTTTACAATCCGGGACATCCTACACTGACACTACATAAGCACCAATATAATCTACAACACCACCAATCACATCACCAGTAGTCAGGTCACCATCACATGAATACAGCACTGATTCAACATAGAAGTAAAAGGGACCCCTGACAGCAGGGACTCACAGGAACTCATCTCTGATGGGAGTTGTTCTCTTATCCTTTTCTTCTGCATCGGGCCCCAAACCTCCATGATGCCCTTCACTTGTTTTTCCCCTTCCATTTCTTTCTCTGTCCAGTACGCTTCATGTCCTCTTCAGTGGTCACTACCGTCCCTGTAGAATTTTAAACCCAAATACATCTTAGACTCCTCTCTTTTCCAGCACTTTCCTATCAATTCCCCAAACAGCGTATGTTAGACCCAAAAATAGAAATTAAAAAATGTCAATAAGTGGCAGTAAATAGGTAGACCCCCATTAGGCAGGCAGGGCCAGTATTTAGATAGGCAGGGACAGTATGTAGGCAGGCAGGGACAGTATGTAGGCAGGCAGGGACAGTATGCAGGCAGGCAGGGACAGTATATAGGCAGACATGGCCACTTATAGGCAGGCAGGGACAGTATATAGTCATCCAGGGCAGGGTATAGGTAGCCCGGGCAGGGCATCATATAGACAGGCAGGATATAGGTAGCCAGGGCAGGGTATAGGTAGGCAGGGCATCATATAGCCAGGCAGGGTATAGGTAGCCAGGGCAGGGTATAGGTAGCCAGGGCAGGGCATCATATAGCCAGGCAGGGTGTAGGTAGCCAGTCCAGGGTATAGTAGCCCGGCAGGGCATCATATAGCCTGGGCAGGGTATAGGTAGCCAGGCAGGGTATAGGTAGCCAGGGCAGAGCATCATATAGCCAGGTAGGGTATAGGTAGCCAGGGCAGGGCATCATATAGCCAGGCAGGGTGTAGGTAGCCAGTCCAGGGTATAGGTAGCCAGGGAAGGGCGTCATATAGCCAGAGCAGGGTATAGGTAGCCAGGGCAGGGCATCATATAGGCAGGCAGGATACAGGTAGCCAGGGCAGGGTATAGGTAGGCAGGGCATCATATAGCCAGGCAGGTATAGGGAAACCAGGTCAGGGTATAGGTAGCCAGGGCAGGGCATCATATAGCCAGGCAGGGTGGTAGGTAGCCAGTCCAGGTATAGGTAGCTAGGCAGGGCATCATATAGCCAGGGCAGGGTATAGTTAGCCAGGGCAGGGCATTTATATAGCCAGGGGAGGGATAAGGTAGCCAGGGCAGAGCATCATATAGCCAGGCAGGGTATAGGTAGCCAGTGCAGAGCATCATATAGCCAGGAAGGGTATAGGTAGCCAGGGCCGTGCATAATATAGCCAGGCAGGGTATAGGTAGCCAGGGCAGGAACATCATATAGCCAGGGCAGGGTATAGGGAGCCAGGGCAGGGTATAGGTAGCCAGGGCAGTGCATCATATTGCAAGGCAGGGTATTGGTCGCCAGGGCAGGGCATTATATAGCCAGGGCAGGGTATAGGTTGATGGGGCAGGGTATAGGTAGCCGGGGCAGGGTATAGTTAGCCAGGGCAGGGTATATGTAGCTAGGGCAGGGTATAGGTAGCCAGGGCAGGGCATGATATAGCCAGGGCAGGGTATAGGTAGCCAGGGCAGGGCATCATATAGCCAGGGCAGGGTATAGGTAGCCAGGGCAGGGTATCATATAACCAGGGCAGGGCATCATATAGCCAGGGCAGGGCTATTATAGGCAGCCAGGGACAGTAAGTAGTTTAAAAAAAAATAAAAAAGTAATACTCACCCGCTATCCTCTCCTCTTCACCTGACGTCATCACATTGCGCGCCTGCCCCGCGGCCTCCTGGGAGCTGAACAGACAGGATCAGTAGATCCAGGGTGTTCAGCCCTCGTTCGCTGCTTGCAAACCCCGCAGTGCAGGCGACGGCCTTGAGCTGCATGGCTGGGTCGGTGACCCCGGCCGTGCCCCCCCCCCCCCCCCGTGTGGCGAGGGGGGGGGGCCTGTCGGCCCCCTGCCAAGGGGTCCGGTCGCTGATGCGACCATTGCGGCCCCTGTAGCGTGCCACAGACCAGCGCCGGGACTCGGGGGCCTGCCGGGGGGGAACACCTTCCTCCTCGGCGGGCGATCCGAGCCGGTCCTGCGGCCCGGACCCCAGCGGCCCGCCGGGCAAATGTCCGGTTTGCCCTATGGTCAGTCCGGGCCTGCTTTCAAGGCTAGTTGGCTGTGCTCTAGTGTAGGCAGCAAGATACTGTATAGTGACATCCATCACACTGCCTACATCAGGATTCCCTACTGATGTTCTGAAGGAAGCCTACAGCTCCCTGCTCCGCCATAGTTTGTTTGTCCTCAGAACATGCCAATGGTTAAATAAGCAGCACTGACCCAGGGATCCAGGGCATGTGCATTAGATTTTGGGTCATACATCTGACTAACTGAGGCCTGTGGGCAACCACTTACTGTGCCCAATGGATAAGATAGGCCTGACTACAGGCAGCTGTTTTAAAAGGCATGGCTTCTTGCCTTTGTTCACCCTGTCACCTTAATTCACAAATTCTCTACTGTTCTAAACTTCTTTCCATTTTCTCTCTGTCAGACTGGAATCACAAATAACAGGTTTTAGTGTATTTTTAGGCTTTTTTTTAACCAAACACAGAGCTGAATGCAAAATAAATAAAAAGTATGAGGCTTTCATTTATACTTTTATAATATTTTATTCACTCCTGACTGTGGCTCAAAAATGTCCCAGTAAAATGTTATGTTCGATTCCATCCTAAATCTCATGTGCATTTCTTCCATTTCCAAACCCTTTGGCTTCTGTGCCTATTTACATTATACTAAAGTTAAATCATAGAAGTATTCAAGGTAAACTACTGTTTTTAATGTACCCGTTCATTTCAATGGAAAAAAAGAAACTGCTGCCGTATCCACGGCAAGCAGCACCCAGTTTTTGGCTATTAAACTGGATCAATGCGTAAATGGAACAATAGCGCAACCCACCTCTAAATACTGATCTTATTCTACAGGGGAGTAGTGCCTTGTTAAGCACAACTGAGCAATGTGACTTGGGAATAGTCTGACTCCATTTAGCTCGTGTGTGCAATTCTAATACACTAGAAAGCACTTCTTGTTCTGTTTTTATTTCATTTCAATGGAAGAATAATGCAGACTCAAATGAGTTATAATAATACATTGAGGAAAGCAATTTTTTCCCTTTATGAAAAAACTGTAGCTTTTTAATTGTGATCTGTGTGACAAATCTCAGTGAGACTTTCTAAGCAAGTACAGTATGTGGAAATATGTTTCAAGGTGAACCTCCGGTAAGATGTTGACAAATTTATGTATTAAGCTCCATTCACATTGCATTTTGGCACCATGTTTGTAATAATCATTATGATACCGTAAAATTCTATCCCAATGGATACCGCGCTAGGGCCATTGACTTCTATAAGGCAAACCAAGTCCTAATTGGACTACATTTGCCCTGTTTAGAGATCATGTTGACTATGCTTTTGTGTCCAATGCAGAAAGTGGGCAAGTTCGTTAAAGAGGGCAAATGTAGTTGAATTGTGACAAGATTTACCCTATAAAAGTCAATGGCCCCGTCATGGTATCCATCAGGATACGTATTTACAGCATCCTGATGGTTACCATGGAAAGGAGTGCCAAAACGTGATGTGAAGGAGGCCTAAGGGCTTGTTCTCATGGAGTTTACACTCCGTGTTACAAGCGCTTTTAGGATCCATCTTGGGGTTCACTCTGGGGTCCGCTCTTAGCAGTGAGATTATCACTGCTGTCAATGATGAACACGCAGCGGCGTTCAGATGAGGGATCGCCGCTGCGTGTTTCAAAAGCACAGCTCGGGTCCGTCTTGAAAAGAATTGCATGTCATTGCGTGTTCGTCATAGCGGGCAGTGATAATCTCACTGCTAATTGCTCAGATCCGTCTTGGGGACCGACAGAGCGGACCCCAAGACGAATCCTAAAAGCGCTTGTAAATTCCATGTGAACAAGCCCTAAGAAAATTTTTTCATTAGCTATTCACCCGTAGATTATAGGAGTTGTCTCACTACATTGATTCATCTTACCTCAGTCTGTTTCTTGGTTCACACTGAATTAGGGTGTTTACTGGCTTCCACTAGGCTGCAGTAGAAGCCAGGTCTGTAGCTATAGCAACCAGTTCTGACAGCCTAACAGGAGAGATAGATCAGGTCTGTAGCTATAGCGACCTGAGGAGCTGATGAAGCCCATACAAGATGGGATATCTCAGAATAGACAGGACACTGTTAATAGACACACATTGCAAAGCGACTTGTTTTTCAAGATCTTTAAAATAAAAAGTAATCATTGTAGTGAGACAACCCTTTTAAGTCTGATATATGTAAATGGAGATGATCGTCACTTAGGACTGTATTTTTACTGCAAATATGTTACAAACCTTGCAAAATGTTATCTTTTCACTAACAAGTTATTACCAGTTACTAATAAGAGGTGTTTCTCTCTAATCTACTGTATGCAATTAGAACCACATCTATGAAGAGCATGAAAGGGAAAGAGCTTGGCTGAAGCTGACACTGACATAAGCTGTTAAAGTCATCCGGGCACAGAGCAATGCTGAGAGCACCGCACACCTGGAGATGTATCAGGAATGGTCTGTGAGTCCCTCTGGGCAAGAATGTCATTCAGTAGCAATCCGCAACCTTCCTCTATTTGGCACTGACACAAACTACTCTTTGTGCTTTTCTGAAAGAAAACAATTTCCTCCTGAAAAGGAAGATTTCCAACAGATTTCCCTGCATGAAACCAGGTTCCTAAATGTTGTGATAGAAATGAAAATGTCACCAAAGGATGGCAAGAGAAGACAGGTTTGTGCCTAGTGGCTTTCTCAGCATGTGCTCCTCAAAACAAAGTAAACTGTTCATACCTACAGTATGAAGGAATCATATGCTGATGGGATATAAGGGCATTCTAAAGTTTTGTAAACTAATCCAATTGTGGATACATACACATGGGCTATGGTGTGCTTATTTGTTTGATTCAGATTTGTAATGGACCTGGGGCCATTTCAATTATATATATATTTTAGTAAATACTTGTAAAATAATTCTGCATTTTTTCCCTTAGATTTTTTCTTCCGTTGTGTAGTTTTTTTAGTTATTCCTTAAATAGGAATGGTAACACCCAACTGACTGATTCAGTAATAGATAACTAGAAGGAAAAAACTGAGGAACAGCAAGACTCCAGAATTGTTAAAGCTACTGTGGAAGAGCGACCTTAGGTGGTCGCATGGTGCTGCCACTAGGTGGAGAGACCTGGTGGAATCGTGCCACCGAGGGCATGGTCTCAGTTGGGGAAGCCAGGTATTGTCAGTCAGCAACATGAGGTTGCTGACCCTTGTTCGTGGTAGGGCTAATGTCCGGCCATGAGGGGCTGGCCTTCCCGAACAACTGGCAGATGGGTGGGTGGTTGTCCCACTTTCCAATCCCGTGTACCACCCCGGATTGGGAGTCCGGAGACCTATTAGGGGCCCCCACTCCGGATGATGGGGGGTGGGGTCGGTCCTGGAGAGGAAGGACAGTAAAGCGGAGAGGCCAATTCCCCAAGGCGTAAAAGAGCCTGAGCCAGTGGAGGCGGGAAAGGGAGACGCTGCCCAGTAACTGGTGTTTGGATACTGGCGGTAGGTCCAGATCACGTTTTGAGGGGGTTTTCTGGGAAAAACGTGTTTAAAGTGGCCAGACCCCGGGGTTTTTTTTTGTATGTTTTTTCTGCTTGTAATAACCCCAAATAAACTGTTGAAGCCATTAAACCCAAGGCCCCTGAAGTTGGGTCCCTTTTGTGGAGTGCCAGCCCTTTTACTAAAAGCGTCGATCCCAGGTTGAAAATACCCCCAGGATGCCGGGGGAGGGCGTCCAGAGACGTGGTGTCACACTCACAAATTACTCACATGGAAAAAAGCTGTCAAAAACTTAAGTTTATACGCCACCCCCAAAAAAGGAATAAAAAGCAACAAAAAATTGTGTACACCAAAATGGTAAAAATTGAAAGCTACTAATGAATGTCTTCCTGCTTAAACAAGCCCTTTAAAACACCCGCATATTTGTAAGAGTGAATCATAAATAAAAATTTCCTCAAAAGGTTTTTAAAAAAAACAAATTTTTTTTTTTTTTTTTTTTTTTTTTGGGACGGGCATTCCTTGGAATGTGGGATTGGAAGTTAAGGGTTTACATAACTTCCTTTTTCTCCTTCACCCCCCTCTTTTCCCTTTTAAACTTTTCCCCACCTCCCCCCTTTTCTAAAGACCTACTCTTTTTCCCAACCCTACCTTATCTGTTCCCAACGGTTTTAGAAAGCTGTCACCATGTACACCCTTTTCGGAAAACTAACTAAAACAAATTTTTTTTCCAGTCCTTATCTATGGGGGCCCTTTTTTTCAGCCCCCTGATGTGTACAGCACAATTTTTTAAAGGGACCAAAATTTGGGTTTATACTAAATAAGTCCCCAAAGTTTTTAAAAGAAAACTCATAAATACAAAACAAAAAAAAATTTAAAACCTGCAGGTATTTTTGTTTGGGGAGGCTTACTCTTTTTTTAAAATAGAGAGCAATGTAGAGAAATACCAATACCAAAAATGTATTGCCCCAAAAACCTCTGTTCTTTTTTTAAACAGCCTAAACAAAAGAAAAAATTTAAGGGTAAAAAAATTTTTTAAAATTTTTGGGGGGCCCTTTCTCTGAATAGGGGCAAAGAAAAAGGGAAGCCATTTCATTGGGGTTTTAAAAAATAGAGCATAAACATATTGTACCACCCTTCAATGTTCCTCATGGCCACTATGCCTTTTTAAGTGATCCTTGTGTTTGTACACTTAAGTGATATTTCATAATCCCCATCCTGAGATGATCCCAGTTGAAATACAATGAAGCTCCTAATAAAACCATTTCGTGGCAATTTTTACGGGGTTTTTCACCACGAAGAAGTTTTTTTCCAAAAAGTCGGGTCCCTAATACATAAAAAAATGGGGGGCCAAAAATTTCCCACCGGGCTTGACCGGGTAAGAGAGCAAGGTTTAATTTTCATATGAAAAGGGGCGAAATTAGAAAAATTTCAAAAAAATCCCCAAACTTTAGAAGGGGAAAGAAACCAAAATTTGGACGCTTAGAATTTTCCCCCCTTCCCTTTGGGAATAATGGAAAGATACGGTAGGAACTTGTCACTTATGTTTGGCCCGGTTCCCAACCTACCGGGGATGATCTTTATACCAGCATCCAACTATTTAAGAACCCCCATTTTCCCGAAAAGTATGGGGGCAAGAGGGATAGGTTTTAAGCAGCAAGCCCTTGCTTCTTTTTCCCTTTAATTTTTGACAAAATATTTAGGGGCGACATGTCCCTTTAAGGGCTGAACCCCTTTTTTTTGGGTGTTTTTTGGGTGCCAAAAAAAACTGTAAAATTTCCCAATAAAAAATTTAACGTCTAAACCAAAAAAAAGGAAAAATTTAAAACCAGGCAGGGCACATTTGAATGCGCCTAAAGCGGGCCACATCAATAAACAGAATGAAATGAAAATGGCCTAAATCATTCTTTTTCGTTAAAATTTAGGCAAAAAAAAACTATACTATGCAGGGTATACAAGACCCAAATTTTTGACGGGTTTCATTCTTTCCGGGAGTACTATACACTCATTTTCTGACATGTTCTTAACATAAGAACATGATCATAGTAGCATCCATGATAAGATCATTATAAAAACCCTCCAACCCAGACAACTTACAAATAAAAAAAATAAAAGGGAGGGGATGCCCTTTTTTGAAAAAGTGCAGGGGCGGTATGGGTGAAACATCATACAGTTTTCTTTAATTAAAATTCTTACACACGACATTGATGTGCAAGCCATTTCTGGATTTCCAAGAGGTGGTCATGAAATCCCTTATAAGGGGGACCTCAAACCTTTTTGGAATGACCCAAAGTTTTAAAAATAGGAAAACATTTTCCCATTTGAAAAGCATTTCCTCCCCAAATTGTAAACAAAGAAAGGTAGTAATGGGTTAAATGTAAATTAACTAATTTTTGTGATTTTGACAACCCCTTTCAAAGCCGAAAATTTTAACTTTAAAAAAAATTCAGGGTTTTTTTTTTTCACCCAAATTTTGGAAATTTTTTTTTTTTGTAAAAAAAATTTAAACATAAAAATTGTCCCCCACTAAAAACCCAGTGCAATGTGTCAGAATCATTTAGATAAGTTAAAGTAGTCCAAAGTTATTACCACATAAAATTACATACTTCAGATTTGAGAAATGGGACTGCATTCTGAAGTCTAAAATAGGCCACATTCTTAAGGGGTTTGGCACCTCAGAGGTAAAATATAAATTTTAAAATAATCAGAGATTAAAATTCCCTAATGGTACTATAGAAGGTTAATGTCACGGATGCTCCTGCGACCCTCATCCTGGGTCACAGGCGCATCCGTGCCCCGCTTCTGAGCGGCGCCGCGCTCAATCCCCTGCCTGTCCCCCTGTACACTTACCCGGGCACGCTCCTTCTGCAGTCTCTGTCCCGCAGCGCGCGCGGCCCCGCTTCCTAGTGTGCGTACGCTGGCAGAGTTAAATTTAATGGGCCAGCGCACCGGTGATTTGCTATTGCCGGTCGCTGCCCCTATTTAAGCCTGCCTCTTCCTGATGCCCTTGCCGGATCTTTAGTGCCATTTAGCCTACTGAGAAAGCGTTCCTGAAGTCTTGTTCTGATTACCGTGTACCATACCGTTTGCCTCCGTCCCTCAACCACGAACCTTGCCGCCTGCCCTGACCTTCCTGCCTGTCCTCGACCACGAACCTTGCCGCCTGTCCAGACCTTCCTGCCTGTCCCCGACTACGAGCCTGCCTTACGATTTTGTACTACGCTGCACCTCGGCTGCCTCCACAAGCAAGTCACATCATAAGTAGCGACCTGGTAGACTCCTGCCGCAGCAAGTCCCATCCCGCTTTGCGGCGGGCTCTGGTGAAAACGGGGACCTACTTAGATTCTGCTCCCTGGCATGGCTATTGCCATCGCGTGCGGTGGTCCAGAGAATCCACTACCGTTGCCCCGTGACAGTAAGATCCGGCCATGGATCCCGCCAAGGTGTCTCTGCCTAGCGTTGCTGACCTAACCACCATCATGGCGCAGCAATCCCAGCAGTTTTCACAGCAGGCCAGCAACTCAGCCACCTCTCCGCCATGATGCAGCAGTGCCTGGCCACCCTGCAGCAACGACCCGCTACTGTGGCTTCCGCTGTTCCTTCGGTTCCGCACCGGCTGCTGGTCCAAGGCTCCGTTTGTCTATGCCATCTAAGTTTGATGGGGACTCCAAGGCTTGCAGGGGCTTCATCACCCAATGTTCCCTGCACATCGAGTTAATGGGGAACCAATTCCCTACAGAAAGGTCGTGTTCCGCAGCGTGTTTGGGGAACCTGCCCGAGCCTCTTCTGCTGAAACCGCCTTACTTAATCTGCGTCAAGGTGACTACTTGGTAGGCAATTACGCGGTACAGTTCCGCATCCTGGCTTTGGAACTGTCATGGAACGATGCGGCTTTAGCCGCCACCTTCAAGAAGGGCTTCTCCAGCCGGGTTAAGGATGCCCTAGCTGCCCGTGATCTTCCATCTTCCTTGAGCGACCTCATCTCCCTGGCTACTCGGATTGACATCCGTTTCTCAGAACGTCAGGAGAAGCTCCACCAGGAACAAGGACCGACTAGACCTCATCGGCTCCCTCGTCTTTCTCCGGTATTTCAAAGGCCTCCACAGTTGCCTTCCCCTCCCGCGGCCGAGGAAACTATGCAAGTGGATAGAGCCCACCTGTCCTCTCAGGAGCTAACCCGGAGACATGAGGAGAATTTTTGTCTCTATTGTGCCAGCCTGGAACATTTGCTCCGCTCCTGCCCACTGCGTCCTCAACGTCCGGGAAACGCGCGCACCTAGGGTACGTGGGAGAGGCGTCCCTAGGTGAGAGCAAGGCCTCTTCTCGTTTGACCATACCCATTCTGGTCGGCACTGGGCCAGGTACCCACTTTCAAGCCTCAGCCTTCTTGGACTCTGGGTCGGCTGGAATTTTCTTGGACGCTGCCCTGGGGTCTCAGCATAATCTCCCTGTGGTCCGCCTGGAGAAACCTCGGGTCATCTCCTCGGTCAAGGGGGAGATCCTCAGCGATCCTGTCTACTACCGTATTGAGCCTCTGTTCCTTCAAGTGGGGGCACTACATAAGGAGAGACTTACGTTTCATGTGTTACCCCGGTCTTCCTCGTCCATCCGTCTGGGTCTTCCGTGGCTGCAGCACCATGCTCCTGTGCTCAACTGGCAGACGGGCGAAGTCTTGCGTTGGGGGCCAGAATGTCGGTCTCGCTGTTTGGTGGCACCTTGCCCGGTGCTTACCACTTCTCCAGTACCGTCTAAGCCTCTGTTGGGCCTTCCCGCTCCATATCAAGAGTATGCTGACGTCTTCTCCGAGAAACAAGCGGAGACCTTGCCTCCACATCGCCCTTATGACTGCCCTATTGACCTTCTGCCCGGTACATCTCCTCCACGGGGCAGGGTTTACCGTCTGTCGGTGCCTGAGCCCTTTGGGGCTTTTCCCCAACTAAAATCAGGAGTCTCCAGAAGGGGTTTATTCGTAAGTCCTCCACTCTGGCTGGAGCCGGGTTCTTTTTTGTAACGAAGAAGGATGGATCCCTACGTCCATGTATCGATTACCGTGGTCTCAACAAGATCACTGTAAAGAATCGATACCCCTTGCTATTGATTACCGAGCTTTTTGACCGGCTCTGTGGAGCAAAGATTTTCTCCAAACTGGACCTACAAGGTGCCTACAACCTTATTCAGATTCGTGAAGGAGACAAATGTTAGACGGCCTTCAATACTCGAGATGGGCACGTCGAGTACCTGGTCATGCCCTTTGTACTATGTAATGCCCCTGCAGTTTTCCAGGAGTTTGTCAACGATATCTTCAGAGATCTGTACACCTGTATGGTCGTCTATCTGGATGACATCCTGATCTTTTCACCTGATCCAGAATCCCACCAGGCCCATGTGCGAAAAGTTCTCAGGCGTTTACGTGTTAAGTCTATATGCCAAGCTCGAAAAGTGCCTCTTTCACAAGACAAGTCTCCCCTTTCTCGGCTACATTATTTCGGATCAGGGTCTGCAGATGGATCCCACGAAACTGTCTGCTGTCTTGCAGTGACCCCCGTGGGACTCCATGCTATACAGAGATTTCTGGGCTTCGCCAATTACTATAAGCAGTTCATACCACATTACTCCTCGTTGGTGTCGCCTATAGTGGAGTTAACCAAGAAGAATGGTAATCCCAAGCTCTGGCCACCATCGGCAGAAGAAGCCTTTTCTAAATTGAAGTCTGCTTTCGCTTCAACACCAGTACTCTCCCGGCCAGATACAGAGAAACCATTTTTTCTAGAGGTCGATGCCTCCTCGGTGGGGCCCGGGCTGTGCTCACCCAAAAAAGGGCCCAAAGGCAAGACCCTCACATGCGGTTTTTTTTCTAAAACCTTTTCTGCCACGGAAAGAAACTACTCCATTGGTGACCGGGGAATTACTGGGCCCTCAAGCTGGCCCTGGAGGAATGGCGCTATTTTCTTGGGGGAGCTCGTCACTCGTCAATATCTACAATGACCACAAGAACCTCCTATATCTCCAGACAGCCCAACGACTTAATCCGCACCAAGCCCGCTGGTCTCTCTTCTTTTCCCGGTTCGATTTTCTAATTCATTTCCACTCAGTAGAGAAGAATGTTAAGGCCGACGCCCTCTCCCGTGCCTCTGACGTGACTTGGGACGACCCTGCTCCACAGCACATCACTCCACCAGAACGGCTGATCTCTGCTGCGCCCGTTGACCTACCACGAATTCCTCCCGGCAAGACTTACGTAAGCCCGGCTTTACGGAAGAGGATACTGTCTTGGGGTCATTGCTCTCGTGTGGCTGGGCACCCAGGGGTGCAGAAATATTGCTCGCTTATCTCCCGTTTTTATTGGTGGCCTGGCCCGAGATGTTCGAGAGTTTGTGAAATCTTGCACTTCCTGTGCCCGTAACAAGCCGCCTCGTCTCAAGCCGGCAGGCCTGCTTCAGCAGCTGCCGATTCCCAGCTGTCCCTGGACCCACGTGGCTATGGACTTTATTACTGACCTCCCGCCTTCCTCTGGTAATACCGTTATTGGATGGTCACGGACAGGTTCTCCAAAATGTCTCACTTTGTTTCTCTGCCAGGTCTACCCTCTGCTCCTAGTCTTGCCGGTCAGTTTTTTCAACACATCTTCCGACTACATGGGCTTCCTTAGCACATTGTTTCAGATCGGGGAGTCCAATTTGTTTCCAGGTTCTGGCGCTCCCTCTGTGGCCAACTCCAAGTGAAACTGGACTTCTCTTCGGCCTACCATCCTCAGTCTAACGGGCAAGTGGAGAGGGTTAATCAGACTCTGGGCTGCTATCTGCGACACTTCGTCTCCGCACGTCAGGATGATTGGTCTAACCTGCTACCTTTGACTGAGTTCTCTTACAACTCCTTAGACTCAGAATCTGCCGGTGCCGCTCCCTTCTTCATTCTCTACGGACGACATCCGCACCCACCTCTACCCCACCCGGTGCCCTCCGAGGTTCCAGCCGTGGAAGAGTTGGTCCGGGACCTAACAGTCATCTGGAATCAGACACGCCAATCTCTATTCCGCGCTTCCGCTCGTACTAAGATACAAGCTGACAAAAAGCGCAGACCTTCTCCCATCTTCTCTCCTGGTGACAAGGTGTGGTTGTCGGCAAAGTATATCCGCCTCAAAATCCCCGGCTATAAGCTTGGTCCCCGGTTCTTGGGACCGTTCGAGGTGCTGAAGCGCATAAACCCAGTGGCATAAAAAGCTCCGCCTTCCTCCCACTATGCAGGTCCCAACTCCTTCCATGTCTCTCTTCTGAAGCCGGTCATCCTAAATAGTTTTCTCGGAAACTTGCTCCTCCCACTCCTGAGGCTGACACCACCAATGTTTTTACTGTAAAGGAGATTCTGGATAAGAAGATGGTCAGAGGAAAGCGTTTTTTCCTCATTGACTGGAAGGGGTTCAGGCCCGAAGAAAGGTCCTGGGAACTAGAAGACAATATTCTGGACCCTAACGTTATCCGGATAGTCCTTCAGTTCAGAAAGAGTGGGAGGCCAAAGGGGGGGGGGGGGGTACTGTCACGGATGCCCCTGTGACCCTCATCCCGGGTCGCAGAAGCGACCGTGCCCCACTGCCGAGCGGCGCCGCGACCCGCATGTCGGGTCGCGGGCGTGCTCATTCCTCTGCATGTCCTCCTGTAGACTTACCTGGCCACGCTCCTGCTGTAGTCTCTGTCCCGCAGCGCGCGTGACCCCGCTCCCTAGTGCGCACGCACGCCGGCAGTGTTAACTTTAAAGGGCCAGCGCACCGGTAATTTGCTTTTGCCGGCCCGCTGCCCGTATTTAAGCCGGCCTCTTCCTGGTTCCCCAGCCGGATCTTTAGTGCCATTAGCCTACTGAGAAAGCGTTCCTGAAGTCTTGTTCTGATTACCGTGTACCATACCGTTTGCCTCCGTCCCTCGACCACGAACCTTACCGCCTGTCCAGACCTTCCTGCCTGTCCCCAACTACGAGCCTGCCTTACGATTTTGTACCACGCTACACCTCGGCTGGTCCAGAGGATCCACTACTGTTACCCGTGACAGTTAATTTAAAAAAGCTGTAAACACTATATACAGGAAACATGAGTAAAAATCTTTATTTAATAACAACAAAAAACACAAGATAACATACACATACTTGATGGTTTCATAACCATAACAGCCTGCTCAATAAACATTTTTTTAAAGTGATCAGTTAACAATGAAAAACACAATGGAAAAATGACTTTTTTTCCATTATATGAACCTCAAAATGACAGCATGTACAAAAACAAACAAGCCCTCTTACAGCTGTGTCAATGTTCATATCATCAGAATTGATGTCATGATTTGTGGAGCCAGAAGTAAAATGTGTATATTTTTCATTCTTAGAGTGTAACTCCAAACATAAACTAAAAAATCAGTTTTAGACCACGTGTATTGACCACATAATTTCTCAATAAAGGTCTTCTGATTTTTCTGCAGGGACCGGAGGAAGCCTCCAATTCCCATCATTTAACCCTCTGATTGTCATGATCCGTGACCGCGGCATAATCAAAGGGGATTCCCCTGCTCCATCGGGTCATCAGGACTCCTATTGCCTGACAGAGCCTGGGGAATATCTATGCAGAAAGCCCTGGGGACTAAGAGTAGCCCCAGGGCTGTCTGGATAACAAGCCTGCTGTCAGGACAGACTGTGTGTTGCCCTGGCAGCAGCCTCTGTCATACTGACACATAATGTAATGTATTAGCATACATTAAGTATAAAAAAAAAAAGTGTACAATAATTGTCCCCTAATGGGATTAAAAAAGTAAAAAAAACATAAATTGTGGGGGGAAAAAATAAATAATATAATAAAAATATTTAATTAAAAAAATTATTGTGCATACATTACACACACAAAAAAAACAGGTTGTTTAGTGTAAAATGTGAGTGGTAGAAAAAATAAATAAAAACAAAAATTCTGAAAACTTTTTTTGTATGTTCCCTGCAAAAAAAAAGAAAAAATATACAGAATAATTTATATGTAAACTCAAACTACGTCTCCAAAAGAACAACTTCTCCCACATCTAACAAGTCCTCATACAACTGTATAATAAAAAAAAAATAGCTGGTCATTAAAGCCTCACTACATTGATTCATCTTACCTCAGTTCTGTTTTCTTGGTTTCATTCTGAATTCAGGGACGTTTTTACTGGCTTCTACTAGGCTGCAGTAGAAGCCAGGTCTGTAGTTATAGCAACCAGTGCTGGCAGCCTATCAGGATAGATCAAACAGGTCTGTAGCTATAGCAACCTGAACAGCTGATGCAGCCCATACAAAATGGGATATCTCAGAATAGGTAGAACACTGGTAATGGACATATATTACAAAGTGACTTGTTCTTGCAAGATCCTTAACATAAAAAGCAATCCTTGTAGTGAGACAACCCCTTTAAGGCTTTTACAGTCCTGTGGCTTAAAGGAGTTGTCTCCCTTCAGAGTTTCAGAGAATGCATGAATGAAATACTCTGTCACTTCCTGGTTCAGACTGACTCATTTGCATACAGCTCTGGGCTTGTACAGCTCCATGCAGTGCTGTGCTTTCAGATGCTAATTAGATCAGATTAGCTTCTCAAACTACTAACAGGACTTCTTATCTGATCCCCAAAACAAACGCCCTAATTACCGTTCTGTTATTTTACATAAATCAAGCTATTTACTGCTGAGCAGCACAGGACACTGCTGTGACCTGTGTGATGACATCACTCACTGTTATCTCATTGAACAAACAGCGGGGGGGGAATTGTTTACATGTCAGTTACTGAGTGAACAGAAATACCCAGGGAGGTCATAAATTCACTTGTATCTCCTTAGGGAAAACAGAGGAACAAATCAATATATTTGGAAAATGTCTGTATTTTGTGTTCCCAACAAATTGAAAGCTATTCTTTGTAGCGAGACAACCCCTTTAAGGTTTTAGAGTGTGTAGGCCATTACAACCAAGCAGAACGTAATAAGGCTGTGCACATCTAAAATAAACTCTGAAAAACGCAAGCATAGGTTTACACTGAAAGGCAATAGCATACATCTAACACAAATATCAGTGGCACACTAAAGACTAAGTACAACCTCAAGGTATATAGGAATATTGCAAATGCATTACTGCTAAGGAAAATATGAAAAACCTGGGACTCTTAGTTTACAGTATTTGATCAAAGATTGTATTAAGCGCACCTCCCAAAACGTCAAGGTGATCCCAGAGCAGGTGAGTCCCTACACTAAACATGTTACCTCACTAGGCGTCAATCCAGACTGCAACTTCAGGGAATGGTAGGAACTAGCAATTGGATTATCCTGCACTGGTTTAAAAGAGGCAGCTGAGTGCAGCAAGCCAATGAGATTGCCAATCTCAAATGGACTACAAAACGAAATAAGGCTGTGCACATCTAAAATATACTCTGAAAAATGCAAGCATAGGTGCACACTGAAAAGGCAATATATACATCTAACACAAATATCAGTGCACACTAAAGACTAAGTAAAACCCTCAAGTGTATATAGGAAATTGGAAATGCATTACTGCTAAGGAAAATATGAAAAAACCTGGGACTCTTAGTTTACAGTATTTGATCAAAGATTGTATTAAGCTCCACTCCCCAAAACGTCAAGGGGATCCCAGAGCAGGTGAGTCCCTACACTAAACATGTTACCTCACTAGGTGTCAATCCAGACTGCAACTTCAGGGAATGGTAGGAACTAGCAAGTGGATTATCCTGCACTGGTTGAAAAAAGGCAGCTGAGTGCAGCCAGCCCATGAGATTGCCAATCTCAAATGGACTACAAAACGTAATAAGGCTGTGTACATCTAAAATATACTCTGAAAAACGCAAGCATAGGTGCACACTGAAAGGAAATTTGCATACATCTAACCAAATATCAGTGCCACTAAGACTAAGCGAAACCTCAAGGTATATAGGAATATTGGAAATGCAGCACTCAATCCAAGAAAAGTGACTTTATTAAAGAGCAGCACCAAAGTTTCCTCCCTTTTCTCTCTCGGAATGCAACAGATTGCCATAGTGGGTCAGTCCTCACCCATCTCAAAAGAGCACTGGAAAAATAGGCATCAGCAGGTCCAAAAAAGGGTAGCT
Organism: Phyllomedusa bahiana; assembly: GCA_025379985.1. NCBI lineage: Eukaryota > Metazoa > Chordata > Amphibia > Anura > Hylidae > Phyllomedusa > Phyllomedusa bahiana. The sequence goes on along the minus strand of JAODAL010013679.1, from coordinate 64,327 downwards.
CTTTTATTCTCAGTCCATCAGATGTATACAGGTGCAACGTTTTGGGTTAACTAAACCTTTTTCAAGCTTTTCATGCTTTAAAAAGTTTTCCTTGGATCGAAAAGTTACACCTTTGTATACATCTAGTGGGCTAAGAATAAAATAAGTACCCTTTTTTTGAAATGATGATGCCTGACTCTTATTTTTTCCTGTGAGCCAAGCAGCACTGTCATTGAGCCACCTCGTACGCAGCATGGAAAATACTGCTTTCCATAGTAACATCCTCCCTTGTAGGTGACCTTTTCACATGGCTGCAAAGCACCCACCTACAAAAGGCACCCATGTACATTATTTTTTACTCTAGACATCAGCTTATTGGACAAGGAGTAATTTTCAATACGATCTAGAATTTTTAGCCATCACTTCAATGCAGTTGTTCAGGTCTACCACAACACATGTTTCAACTACCACGTGCCACTTCCATAGTGTATCAAGTTACCTTGTTATTGGTTAGCCCAACAAGGGACATGCTGCCCGTTTGGCTGACCGATCATCATATACAGGAATGTAAGTATAGACCCAAAAGATACAGGAAGGGAACACCAAAGAATTCTAGAGGTAAGTATTTTAAGAAAATTATTATTGGGCAATTTGACTGTTAGGCAGGGTTCACATGGCAATAATTGCGGGACGTAATTGCGGGAGGCGGCAAGCTAGATGCGCGCCAAAATTATGGTAATCCATAGTTCTCTATGAGAATTATGCCTCCTCTCCCCGCTCGTATAATATGATCGTATTGTATGCGCGGAGAGATAAGTGACATGTCAATTACTTGTGGCGAATACGCGCCGCAAGTAATGCATGTCAATGGGGCTGCCGGCCCCCCCCCAACGCCGTGGGAGTACACGCGTATTAATGCAACTCCCAAAGCACCCAGCGTAATTGCGGCCATACTGTACGTGATGGAATTACGCCTAAGGCTCCGAAATGTGACCATAAGATAAGGCAAAATGAAGATTAAAGAGAAGTAAGCAGATAACATGAAGTAAGTCCTTACATATGGTGGAAAGCGCCACTGGAAGCTGGAAATCACTTTCTACTTTGAGAACAGAAGCTTCTTTGGGTTATGTACTTTATACACCATGTACCAGAAAAAAGAAATGGGCCTTCTCACATGGTGCCTATAGGAGCCACCCCTCATATGTGAAGAGCAGTGCAGAACATGTAGTAGTGCACTGTACTGTAGAGAGACGCTACTAGACCGCCAATCACTGCATGGACTTTATTTATATAGGGCTTTTACAAATAAAATGTTCATGACAATTAACTGGACCAGTGCTGGCACATTGTATGTTGAACCTATACTCAAAATACAATGTCCGAAGAAAGACCGCTGTAAATTGGAAATATTGTATACTGAGGCCATTGTAGCTTGAGGGACCACTGTATTTGTATGGACAGAGGTTGTGCTAATAGAACAGAGTAACCCCACCAGAACTTTATACCGTGTTTCCCCGAAAGTAAGACTGCGTCATACATTCTTTTTACCCCCAAAAGTCCCACTATGTCTTACTTTCGGGGTATGTCTTATATTGGCAGGTATATGGCCCCATACGCAGGTAATAGGCAGGTATATGTCCCCCCATAAGCAGATTATAGGCATGTATATGGCCCCATAGGCAGGTATAGGGCAGGCTGTAGGCAGGGTATAGGGCCGGCTGTAGGCAGGTATAGGGCCGGCTGTAGGCAGGTATAAGGCAGGTATAAGGCAGGTATAGGCAGCTGTAGGCAGGTATAGGGCAGGTATATGGCAGGTATAGGCAGGCTGTAGGCAATAATATCAAAATAAAGAAACAAACAATCACTTACCTGGATCCCCGCTGCTCCGTCTGCCGCGCTCTCCGCTCTGCTCTATCTTCTTCTAGGTACATGCGGTTGACGTGATAATGCCGCTCACGCATCGTAATTACACACGCTTCCTGTGCAGGGAGCTCAGGACAGCCGCCAGTCTGCGGCCGCCCGGAGTCCACTGCGGAGCACGGAGCGCTCGCTCTGTGCCCCGCAGTGGTATCTCTTCACCTGTGTCCGCTCCGGAGGAGTCGCATATAGGTGAAGAGATTGCGGACAGTGCCCGGGCCAGCGCAGCGCCCGGACACTGTGTGCTCACTCGGCCTTCAGTTATATGCGCTCCCTGAGGAGTCGCATATAGCTGAAGCGTCCCTGTCGGTGCCCGGGCCATCGCAGCGCCCGAGCGCAGACAACATACAGTTTACTACGTCTTACTTTCGGGGTACGTCTTACATTAGTCAACCTCCCTAAACTCCTTGCTACGTCTTACTATCGGGGGTGTCTTACTATCGGGGAAACACAGTAGTAGAACTTCTCAGAATGAAGTACACCATGATCTGGTCAATTTAATTCAAATCCTTTGAACAATACAATAATTGAGTTTATGTTACAGCCATTCAACCAGGTTCACAGTTATTAGAACATCTATGAAAAGGCTTTATTAGATTCCTTGTGTTATCCATCATATTGTCTCACATTTTTGGATTATCATAAAATGCTAAAATTGCAGTAACCCCTTAGTGCTTGGTTCCTGATACACTGTGAATAGAATAATCTTTCTGATTGATTTAGCTAAAGTCTTTGTAATCACGGAAGCATACGTTTGTAGACCTGTTTGCCCCACATATTGTGGGATTAAATGAAAATGCCCAATATTTCATCAGTTAGTGTTAACAGAGCGTTTGAGATAAGGTTGTTATTTGACACCACCTCCACTGAACATCTGCTTCTCGCTTAGTTCCCACATAAAGAGCTTTGGTTCCTCTTTCTACAATTTCAGTAAAGGGACTATAACGTTTGTGTTATATTTCCGTGTTTTGTAAAAACATGTTAATGTTGGCGTTAAGAGGATTACATCCATTTGAGCCTGGCCAGGGTACTCCGGGATGTGTAACAAGGAAGTCTTGTTACAATGTATTTTATGTTTCTTCAAATAGCTCTTTCTCTGGACATCAGTGTGCAGACATGTATGCTAAGTCCCCTGTGCTTCTGAACTTTAATAGTGAGATACCCTAATAAGCAATTCATCCTACTCTTGATTCCTAAATAGAGCACTGGGTGAACATTAGTGTTTGGTTCAAGGGTGTGTAAGAAAGGAGGGCACACTCATCAGAAACCATCCACTAAATAAAAAGCACCCCTTCTTTGAGTGCTTTTGGGAGGATGTATTCATTAGAGGTTTCATTTGTTTGTGTAGAAAGCTCCACAGATGTTGACATTTTTTTCATCACTAGGTTAAGATGTCTTCTAAAGGCCTTTCTTCCTAGTCTGTTATTTCTTTATTATCCTGAAGGGGTTGAGTCAGCTGTATGAAGAGAGCAGCAGTAGAGATCCCATTATTATACTGGTCCTTTTTTATCTCGGAAAGCAGCCTGTGAACTCCGTCTCTTTATGGCGAGCAGCAGGTAGCTGTTGCTGGCAGGGTCACTGCACTGACCAGCTTCAGCCTCCATTGTGCTTTCTCTATTGCAGACGGCATGTGCGTCCACTTGTGGGAAAGGTCATGCTCACGCTGAGGACCCTACCTGAGGTTTTGTTTCTATCTGCTGCCAAACTCATATACAAATCATTTGCGCGCTGAATAAAAGGATGGGGTTGGTGCCAAAGGCACCGTTAGGTGGTAGCAAAATATTTTGTCACTTTTATTTTTTTTCAATAGATTTTGCACTGGTATTACTTGCCTGTGATTCTTAAAGTGGTTTCGTCATCACATTATTTATTTAGAAAACTGCAGAAAAATGTTGGCAAATCTAAAGTTACAATATGTGGACTCAACATTATACTTCAGCCTCTGCCTTATGGCTGCACATACAGCAAGACTGTTTCCCATTGAAAAGTTTAGGCAGTACCACATTTTAAAAAACATAGAATTTCAATTGTTTTTGCTTCAGAATTAATTTTAGAAAACACAAAAATTGATGACTTGTGACTGAAAAAAAAATGCAGCAGTGACTAAAATTGTAGAATAAATGTTCATATTTCAGTGTTGTGCTTTGGATTTAAGTTGATGTCAAATTCGATCTGAAGCCAAGTGATTCAATTTGGGTCAGCCCAAATTAAATCTTTTCCAAAAGTTATAGGAGTTATTCTGATTGCCAGACTGAAGTCGGGAAGGAATTGTTTTTTTTCCCTAAAATGAAGACAATTGGCTTCTACCTTTTTGTCTTCTTCTGGATCAACATTATATCACAATAGGCTGAACTGGATGGACGCCTGTATTTTTTTGACCTTATAAACTATGTAACTACGTAAAACTGCCGAAAACTCAACTCTAACCCTACCTTTTGTTAGTTACGCTGTGCCTGGGCTAGGCCGCTCAAGAAGTGTGGAGGGACAGAGGGTGTCGGGGAAAGGTAAATTACTCCTTACACACCAGTTAAAAACCCTAGCCCCGTATATGCTTAGTGTCAGTGTCAGGCTTAGGGCTAAAACAATTTTTTGGGTTTGCGACATGCCAAATTAGAATTTTTCACAAATTCAGTCAAGCCCCAGTCAAACTGAACAAGGCCCTATGTGAGTAACACTAATCATTTTTTAAGGCAATAAATCCAGTCCTCCTTATTGTTTAGTGTGTATCATCTGTCTGGTGGAAGATTTGCATGTTCCAGACAAATTCCTCTGGGGACCAGAGAATTCATTATCCAGCTCTTGTCTAAATATTGAGATAAAATCTTCAAGTTTTATTGCATCCGAAGTAAAAATAAATAAAAGCAAACGCATGTGTCTCTGGCCTAAGTTGATCAAGTACAAAAAATTCCTTTTGTGTTTCAGTTCAATGTGAATTGATGTTGGTTACAAAATCAGCGCTTGACAACCTGAACATTTTCATCTTGGCAATTAATTCTTCCCCCTATATAGTTAACTGGATGTCTATAATCCGTGGATTTGAGAATGAGAATAACTTTATAACATGGGGAATTGATTGGACCATCTTATATTTTCATCTTCAAGCTAGACATGATTATTCTTACTTTCCTTATATAAGGAAGTCATGACAAAATGTAGCAAAACATTAAAAAAAATTATCTAGCTTTATTTTTAAAATGTCAAAATGTGAAAATAACCAATTGCTAGCTAGTTTCAATCCGTGTAGTGACGCAGCTTTTCCTCCACCAATAACAGAGAATATTTTAGCAGCCAATAATACCTTCCACTCCTCCTACCATGTATCACTTGCAATGATGCAGGTGGTCTTGTACTGGTGTGCCTAATAATCTTAACAATACTTGTTGATATTTTTTTTTATTTTAAAAATGAAGCTATGTGATTTTGTCTGACTAGTTTGAGTGATTGGTGTGCCTAATAATCAGGCACATTAAGCAAGCCAGTACAAGATTAATGGCAATGCAAGTCACACATGATGGGTGGTGTAGTATATATTATTACTGGCTGCTAAAATATTTGCTGCTATCAGTGGGGGAAAACCTGCATCACTACATAGTTTTTATGTCATAGATGTAGCACCACTTGTAATCCATTATATTGGCACATTAAGCAAGTCAGTGCAAGACAGAGAACAAGATTTCTCCCGAAGTTGGAAAGTTATAAGCAGAGAAGAGATGCTGAGTAAATAGAAAAACAGTATTTTTACTGTTGTTCACTTTTCTATAAAAGTTCATTTCGTTTTTTGAGGCCCTTGCTTAATGTTAACATTGGGGCACATTTATCAAGATAGTTGCACCAGAATTCTGCCACAATTTGCTCCATAAATACTGACACACATGCTTTACACTGCATTTATTATGTGTTTAGACAGTTTCTATAATACATGAAAAAAACTTTGAGATTCTTAGTTCACATGTTTTGATCAAAAAATGCTTATACCAATTTTTTTATCAAAACATGTGAACTAAGAATCTCAAAGTTTTTTTTATGTATTATAGATAGCATAAATGCTTCTTTAGCGGTTTCCATGTATTGTATAGCCCTTTTAGCAGTTGGTGTGCCACTGGTATTGGAATGCGTGTAATGTACACTCACCGGCCACTTTATTAGGTACACCATGCTAGTAACGGGTTGGACCCCCTTTTGCCTTCAGAACTGCCTCAATTCTTCGTGGCATAGATTCAACAAGGTGTTGCAACGATGCTCAATTGGTACCAAGGGGCCCAAAGAGTGTCAAGAAAATATTCCCCACACCATGACACCACCACCACCAGCCTGAACCATTGATACAAGGCAGGATGGATCCATGCTTTCATGTTGTTGACGCCAAATTCTGACCCTACCATCCGAATGTCCCCAGCAGAAATCGAGACTCATCAGACCAGGCAACGTTTTTCCAATCTTCTACTGTCCAATTTTGATGAGCTTGGGCAAATTGGAGCCTCAGTTTCCTGTTCTTAGCTGAAAGGAGTGGCACCCGGTGTGGTCTTCTGCTGCTGTAGCCCATCTGCCTCAAAGTTCGCCATACTGTGCGTTCAGAGATGCTCTTCTGCCTACCTTGGTTGTAACGGGTGGCTATTTGAGTCACTGTTGCCTTTCTATCAGCTCGAACCAGTCTGCCCATTCTCCTTTGACCTCTGGCATCAACAAGGCATTTCCACCCACAGGACTGCCGCTCACTGAATGTTTTTTCTTTTTCGGACCATTCTCTGTAAACCCTAGAGATGGTTGTGCGTGAAAATCCCAGGAGATCAGCAGTTTCTGAAATACTCAGACCAGCCATTCTGGCACCAACAACCATGCCACTTTCAAAGGCACTCAAATCACCTTTCTTCCCCATACTGATGCTCGGTTTGAACTGCAGGAGATTGTCTTGACCATGTCTACATGCCTAAATGCACTGAGTTGCCGCCATGTGATTGGCTGATTAGAAATTAAGCGTTAACGAGCAGTTGGACAGGTGTACCTAATAAAGTGGCCGGTGAGTGTATATATATGCTGCAACCATGCCAGTGGCACCCAGGTTCACATTGTGTTTTTTCAGAAATGTTTTTTTGTGCAGAACTATACGTTGTATTTGGCATATATTGCTTTTAATTCATATAGGGAGGAAGGGATGCCTCCATTTTAGTCTCTTGTACCCCGCCCACTTCCACAGCTTGTTATATCAGTGCAGTATGCGTGCAAGGTTGGTGCTTTTTTTATTTTTCTCTCTGGATTATGGAGGTCTCTTTGACCCAATGAGAAGTCTGAATTTGACTCTAGTGAGAGGTAAAGCTAGAGTAGGACCACCCGCCTTGTAAGCCAGGGGTGGCATAAGCATTTTTTGATCAAAACATGTGAACTAAGAATCTCAAAGTTTTTTTCATGTATTATAGATAGCATAAATGCTTCTTTAGAGGTTTCCATGTATTGTATAGCCCTTTTAGACAGTTTCTAGACGCTTCTGCACGTCTGACAAAAAGGATGTGGCCCCGATAAAAGGGGTGTGCCATTGTGTGGAAAGGGCATGGCTTAGCGTGTGACACTATGCAGTTAGTGGCATAAAGTAAGTCAACTTAAAACTGGTATAAAGTTAGACTAGACTGTCAAAGCCTTTGCCAGATTTATCAACACTCTGATACTATGGCACATTGTAAGACGGTCTAGGGTTAGATAGTATTGATAAATCTGCCCCTGTCTGTTTCTTATACATCATCAGGAAACATAGTTGGCCACTGTGTTGAAAAGGAAGGTTCTGCTCACTATCCCAAAATAAAAATACCAATTGTAGAAGTGAAGACTTCATAACCGTGCTGGATATCTGATATAGCTTTTGTCAAAAATATTCTCTCTCTATTAACACATCCTTTATCCTTCTTCTCTTTAGGTTTGCTACCTTGTAAATTTGCTCTTAGCTTAGATCAAATGTCAAATATTCTGACAATTAAATAATCTTAATATCACCTATTTAGTGGGATAGACTTTATGCCTTGAACATTTTAAAACATTATTTAGACATTTTCGCCTCATGTGGTCAGTGTGTGACACATAGTGGAGATTCATTCAAAGTTCAAGGAGTCAGAAGATAAGATGTAAGGCATTCCAAAAGTGTGGAAATAAAAATCATTTGCCCTGGGAATCCATGAGATAATGTTAGCTTTGGTCTTAGTGTGGTCACTTGATGGCATTGCAATAAATGCCAGTATCCATTTTCCACAGCAACTGGGGAGGCTGTCAATTCAGGCGCAACAGCATCAACCTAAGACAGATAGCTTCATTGTCTTCCTGCATTTCATGATTTATCTTGAGACAAATAATTGACTCCCTATTCAAAGAGCTGTCTAGCAGTTCCAGGCTTGCGGTAATGTATGGAAGCAGCATGGTGCAGGACTGCAGTGATCTCTCAGCATGGGATAGATGGGAGGTTGGAGAGAGGTTACAGGTACTCTTTATCCAGCATTGCAGGAAAGCTCTAATGTCCTGCTGCTAGAAATTTGTCTGCAAATTTTCCTCATTGAGGAAAGTGACTGGACCACTGAGAGATGAGTTGATATGATAACTTAATTAGGGTACCAACAGCCTACAGGATCATCAACCTCTTTTAGGAAACTATTGCCTTTGTGTCCATAAATCTGGATTTCATTTTTATTTTAGGTGGACCCATATCAGATATATAAGCATATCATAGGCCTGCATGGTCAATAAATGCATTTGAATAACATGTATATGGTAATTCATGTTATATGTTTACTTCATTGGTTAAACAGATTTTTGAGTAACTAGAAAATACACATATAGTATGTCATAGTACAAGCCTTCCATCAGCTTCTCTTTATTACTATAAAAGTTATATTTCTAAATGATTCTAAAGGGGCTCTCCACCTCTTTTTTAATAACCACTGCTAAGCTTGTAAAATAAATTATAAAAAAAACAAAACATGCTCGCATCTGTGCAGTCCTTCAGTACAATGATGTATCCACTCCCCAGGTCTTCTATTGTCTTCTGCGGTTGGCTCCTGAAGGCACTGATTGGTTGCAGCCAGTGTCAGACTGCAGTGCCTGGGGCCCACCAGTGGAGCTGATTCTTGGGACCTACCAGTGGAGCTGGTTCTTGGGGCCCAGCAGTGGAGCCTGATTATTGGGGCCCAACAGTGGAGTTGTTTCTTGGGGCCCACCCGTAGAGCTGATTCTTGGGGACCCACACTGCAGATACTGTACGTGACTGCACAAACTGCATTCTGCCTCTTGATTTCTCCCTCTCTTCTTCTGACTTTCTTCCTGAAAAGCAGTCCCAGGCCTACTATTATCAGGTGCCCACCATGTTCTGCCACACACCATGCCCAGGGGCCCAGGGAAGTCCAAGTATGGCTGCAGCAGTCACTTGACATAGCTTGACATCACTGTTCTGAGCATTAAATGGTGATGTCAGCTGACAGCTGCAGTCAGAGACTGCAGTGCATAAAAGCCAACAAACACGAGCCAATAGACAACAGAAGACCTGGCGTGAGGACTGACAGATGCAGTGCTCTAACAAAGGTCACTACAGTGGTGAATATGTTTTTTTAATTTTCTAACAGGAGCCGCAGCAAAATCTATAGGAAGGTCTATATGGATCTTGGGAAAAATTGGATCCTGTTGAAACAGGCAAAAACATATGCATATTATTACCATTTCTAAATCAGACAAATAAATAGATTCATCTGCTTCACTTTTTGAAACAAATATGCATTTTAAAAAAGGGAAAAGATCATAGTGTGAACCCAGCTATCAGGGTAAAGTATAGTCCTATGCTGAACCTTAGTACTTTTTGACTTTACCATTAAAAAATCATACATTTAAATATTTGCTTATATTTTCTTATATTCCCTTTCCATTTTTTATGTGTAGCATAACACATCTGTGGCAAAGACCGCATATGGCCCCCATACAAGAACATGACAAGTGCCACGAGCCCTCCAAAAGCATTATATACTGTATCTCTCTAACAATAGAAAGTAATAGTCAGTAGTAGTCCGTTATTGGTCAGCTATTGAACCAATTAATCTAATCTCTTATATGCACTCTACCATTACTGCTTCCACAGGTAGTGTTGATTGAACCGTTCTAGAAAAGTTAAGTTTGAGTCGAACCTCATGATTTTTTTTAGAACTCGAGCCGAACCGAACATTTTGTTCGAGTAAATGTTCACGTTCTACAGTCATTCAACACTCTATTTTAATAGTTTTTAGGCGCACTAAATCAGTGTAAAGTGCGTCTGAAAGTAAGATCCTCTCAAAAATCTGGCGTCAGGTATACCTTGCATAGTAAACATAATGCGCCTAAAAAGGTGCATTGTGCCTAAAAAGGTGCATTGCGCAAATTGCGGCACATAGCATATCATTGGCAGTGTATATAATGCGCCTATCAAGGCTCATTACGCACAGAGGCGCATAACATATCTTTTTATAGTTTATGTAATTCGCCTATAAACTAGTAATGAAACGCTATGCGTCTCCGTGCGCAATGCGCTTCAATAGGCACATTACATACACTGCCAATGATATGCTATGTGTTATGTATTATGGAGGTGCACAATGTATCATTTTTAGGCGCATTTCAATGTGTCGTGCCCGACGTATAATGCACCTAGTGTGGTGTATTTTTATGGATGGTAAATACAGCTTCTCCTCACCAGTATAGGTATAAAAATTAACCCGAACATCTTCTCCCATTGACTTCAATGGGGTTCAAAGTTCGAGTTCGACTCAAACTTCGAACCAAACTTCTCAAAGCTCGAAGGTCGACTCAAACGCGAACTTTTAGGGATCGATCATCTCTATTCACAGGCATTATGCATCAACACATGCCCATGGCCATATTTTCCATTCAGCACTCCAGAAGCCGGATAACAATACTTGTGGGGTTTAAAGAGTGATCATGTTGGTTGCCAAACAGCTTTCCTAGAAGCAGATATAAACTAATAAACAGATATATAGAATTTTAAACAACTTGACAAATGAAGATAATTGAAAGGTTGATTTAAGATCAGCTTAATATGGGTAAAAGAAAATGCCTCCGTTATGGTTGTGTGTAACCACTAGAGTTACTTGTAATACCTTTTATCCGGGGAAGAACTTGCAGTATTGAACATGATTTCTCAAAATAAAATAAAAACTCCCTATTGACACCATGTATTTTATGTCACTAAGCTTGATTCATAATCACTAGGTTCATTCTATAGATAACTGTTTTCCCTTTATGAGACACTTTTATCCGGATTAGGAGCCAAAATGGTTGATAGTAAGAGCACTATTGGTTATATTACATAGTGCCCTTATTAACTATTAGACTAATCATTGAGCTTTACAGCCCAGAAAATTGTAACTGAAAGGAGGTGTATAGAAAATGAAAGAAGGAGTTCCCTTTTACCCACACAAACTCCAATGTATTGTCTCTATTCATTTGACTGGGTATTGGTTCTCAAAGGGGCCATTTCCAAATAGTGACTTTCATGAACTGCTGGGGACAATGCATTTCATATAGCTCCATTACACAATCCAGTCCAAAGCTTCTAAATGGGACTTCTCCCTAATTAGCATAAATAGCAGAAACAAATCTTTCATTCCCAAAGCAGGTTCCATCTGTCCTCAATGTCTCTCTACCTAAATTTCCAAAGGCTCGGTCCTCCCCTTGCACAATGTAAGAAGTTTATATAGTGTGCACTTCTATAAGAAACACAAACAGGGCGAGGATTAACATAACTGGCTTGCATCTTAAACAAACATTGCTTCTGACTGGGCCCGTATTATATAGTTTGATGTCTTAATGAAGCGATTCATTCATTGTGCAGAAGTGCAGCCTTGTTGTTTGTCACTATATTTTATATATAGAATATTGCTCAATTATTTAATATAGAGTATTGTCATTTAATATTTTATAACAGTATAGAGCCTAAAAACAAAGGTTGCAAAACAGGTACATTAAATGATATTTTCTGAAAATATTTCTGAAGGCAACCACTTTTGTAATTATTTTATTTGTATTAGTATAATGGTGGTTTCACTAGAATATCAATCATATGTATCCTATTCCTAAAACAAAATTAGAAACAATACCAATTAAAGAGAAATTTGCAACCATAGTCATTTACATTTGATATTATTGCTGTTGTTACAAATACATTTTACAGTTGTTAAACTACACATCCTTCTATATACAGTAGTTTGTCTTTCTTAATTTACATGGCAATGATGCACTTTGTATCGGCCAGACTTTGGGGAGCGAGTTCCAGCATCAGTCGAACTACCTCAGACATCTATATCTATAGCACAAAACTATTGAACATCCCCTGATCAACCCTTGAACTGAGGGAGAAATATGTCAGGATTTGAACTAATCATGGAGAACAGGTTGTACTAGGCTGGAAACACACAGTATAGGACAAAAAACGTCGGAAAGCCGACAGCTTTTGTCTGATTAGCGACCGCGGTTTTGTCACTGTTTTCGCAAAAAAACAGTGGCGATTCTCATTTTTTTGCCGTCGGCCATAACAATTGATTGTATGGGAAACCGATGGCAAAACTCAAAACGCCGGCGGATTATACATATTCCTAAATCCACCGGCGGCAGAAAACATGCTTGAAAAAAACTACCTATGTAGACTAAGGGTCGATTTTTCTCTTAAAGCCTATGGGTTTGATAAACGGTCGGATTTTCAGTGGTTTCAAACTACTAAAACCGCAGAAAATCCCACCGTTTTCGTGTGATGAGTGGACTCAGCCTTACACTTGTTATCGCTTCCTTTATGTATGTGGTAGTTTTTAAATTTATGTCTCTATGGAGGAATTCAGGGACATATAGGGTGAGCCACTGATAGATGGGGGGTCGCCCTTTTCAGGGCAATTGCTCCGCCTTCTAATGGCGGTACATAGGGAAAGTTTTAACTGAACCTGATGTATCATGTGTTCTGCCTCTACAGAAATTGTAACCTTCACTCCAGTGTTAATTCACTCCATAGGACTTTGTCTTGGTTGCTAATTTATATATATATATTTATATATATATATATATATATATATATATATATATATTATATATATATACACACTCCAGCAACATTCAGTGTAGCCTGCAAAGCGGGAATCCTTCCTATCCCATATCAAACTTCACATCGGCAAACACAGACTCAGAGCATTTGATTCAATATTTAGCGTTTGTTATATAATCCACATATTCAATAACATTAAAAAGTGATAAAATACTTGCAATAACAGGAACCTGTGTGTTGCTTTTTTGGCAACTTAGCCAGAATGTCACAATGTCCAGAATTCACACACAAACTCATGTAATCGGGGAATGAATGGCCGTATGTAGTAAATTCCTATATGTACCCTGTTCGTGGCTGCAGCCTTCAATGGGTTTGACTATGCATCAGTTTGGAACACAGTGTCAGAAAAACATTCATTACAAAGATACATTACCATTTCATGAGACCATGGGTAGGTCCTGCAAAATGCCAAATGTTTGTTATAAGATGATTGAAAGAGCACTTAATAACTCCGACCATGGTGACTTAACTCTTTAGATGCTGTGGTCCATACAGACTGTGACATCTAAACTCTTAGCAGCTCATTCTGTGCAGTCATCAGCTCCATCAGGATGAGATCTTGTGGTGCTATTGATTTGCAACCTGAGTTTAACAATGGCCCTCAGATCTGTCATCTTACTCCACCTATTAGATGTGCTATTACAGTGTATTATAAAAGTAATTAAAGGATCACATGTCAAAGTCCCATCGTGAGGAAAAAATAATCATAAAAGATTTTAAATTTTAAAAACAAAAGCAAAAAATAAATAGTCATGATTTATATAACACAATTGGTATAGCTGTGTCTATGAAAGCCAAAGCTGCAAAGTTATTATGTTACTTAACCTGCATGGAGTACCACATAAAAATAAACACAATTGAATTGCTTTTTTTGTTGAACTTGCTTACCAAAAATGAGCAACACACAGTTCTGTTTATGAAAAAAAAATCTAAATATCGTGGATCTTTGAATGGTAGAACAAACATTTTTAAAGGATTTTTATTTTACAAGGTAGTAAAATGAAAAAAATGTCCATACTGACTCATAAAATAAAGGTAACATCATTATATCTTATGCTGAAGCTCTATGTACCCCAAAATGATGCCAATGAAAACTCAAGCTTATCCAGCAAAAATAAAATACAGCTCCATCAATGGAAAAACAAAAAAGTTATGACTCTTACTAGAAGATTCTCAAAAAATAGTGACACAAAAACAGGTAATAAAAAAGATATTGTGCAAAAGTAGAAAAACATAAAAATTATATAAACTGATATTGGCATAATCCTAATACATTTAGCATCTCATTATACTGCATGGTAAATGCTGTAAAAAAAAAAAAAAAAAAAAAAGGGACTTTTTTTCCCCCATTCTTTCTAGCAGTAAAAATAAATAAGCCTTTATGTAGCTGGGGCAGGAAGTGATATAAACGTTAAGATGATGGCTATGGAAGACTTCATTAGGCTTCCAGCTGCCATGGTAACTAATCGGCACCCCACAATCTTGGCGAAGCACCGGTCCTATGTCTCGATCGCTGCAATGGTTAATCAGAAGAGATTGAAGTTGGCTCTGATCTCTGCTGTTAGCAGCAGGTATTAATTCTAATAATCAGCGGGCCACCTTTGAAGTTGACTTAGCAAGTAAACTAGCTCTGTAACTAATTACCGACAACAGAATGTACCCATACGTCCATTATCGGTAAGGGGTTAAACTCTGTTCACACCATATACAGTGGAAACCAGACGTTTACATACACTATATAAAAAGACACATATGCATGTTTTTCTCACTATCTGACATGAAATCAGAATAAACATTACCCGTTTTAGGTCAATTAGGATTACCAAAATTATTTATATTTGCCAAATGTCAGAATAATGAGAGAGAGAATATTTTAATGCATTTTTATTACTGTCTGCAAACTCAAAAGTTTACATACACTAGGATTACTATGTATTTAAACAATTTGGGACAGCCCATATGATGAATTCATGTCTTTGGAAGCTTCTGATATGGTTTATTGGCAACAACTGAGTTAATTAGAGACACACCTGTAGATGTATTTTTAAAGCATAATAGAAACACACTGTTTCTGTGTGTAATATCATGGGAAAGTCTAAAGAAATCAGCCAATATATCAGGAAGAGAATTGTGGGCTTGCACAAGTCTGGATTATCCTTGGGTGCAATTTCTAAATACCTGAAGGTGCCTCGTTCATCTATACAAACAATTATACGCAAGTACAAACAAGATGGGAATGTTCAGTCATCATACCGCTCAGGAAGGAGACGGGTTCTGTGTCCCAGAGATGAACGTGCTTTGGTCCGACATGTGAATATCAACCCAAGAACAAAAGCAAGAGACCTTGGGTGACATGTCTCAACACGCTAATGCCAGTTTTTCAGTCTATTTTGCGGCAAAACCAGTTTTGATGCCATATTCTTGTTGTACACCAAAACTAGCCACATTATACGCCAGGCACGACACTTTGTAATGCGCCTATTGAGGCGCATTACATATGTTATGCGCCTCAGTCGGGCAATGCGCCTCGATAGCCGCATTTCATATACTACCAATGATATGCTAATTGGCGCGAGTTGCGCAATGCGCCTTTTTTGACGTGATTCGCCTTTTTAGGCGCAATTCACCTTTTTAGGTGCAATGCGCCTTTTTAAGGAGCATTAAGTTTTCTATGCAAGGTATACCTGATGCCAGATTTTTGGAAGGATCGGACTATTGGGCGCACTTTAAACTGATTTAATGTGCCTAAAACTGGCGTAGAAATGCCACTTTTCTGACATCTCGCCTCTTGTGAAGATGCTGGCAGGAGCTAGTAAGATTGTGTCATTAGCCACAGTAAAGCCTAAGAACACCATCCCAAATATAAAACACAAGGGTGGCAGCATCATGTTGTGGGATTGTTTTGCTGCAGGAGGGACTGATGCACTTCACAAAATAGATGGTATCATGAGGAAAGAAGATTATGTGGCAATACTGAAGCAACATCTCAAGACATCAGTCAGGAAGTTAAAGCTTGGGCAGAAATGGGTCTTACAAATGGACAATGACCCAAAACATACTGCCAAACTGGTTACAAAGTGGCTTAATGATAATCAGGGCAATGTTTTGGAGTGGTCATCACAAAGCCCTGCTCAGTCCTATTGAAATTTTATGGGCAAAGCTGAAAAGGCAGGTGCGAGCAAGGCAACCTACAAGCATGGTCATACATCAGTTTCTGTCAGGGGGAAAAGGGGCCAAAATTCCTACCAATGTGTGAAAAGTTTTGTGGAATCTTTTTTCGCATTTGCCAAAATTAAAAAATAATTTGGTAACCCAATTTGATAAAAAACAGGAAAGGTTTATTTTTTTTTCATTTTAGATAGTGCGAAAACATGAAATTTTTTTTGTTTTTATTAGTGAAAGTAAACTTGGTTTCATTTTAATTCAATGAAGGCTCGGATAGACATTATAGCCCTATAAACTAAACTGCTAAGGGGATGCCAAAGGGAGCAAATGGAAAAAAATGCTATATTGGCTTTTCCCCCTTTAAGAAGCATTGTATGTTTTAACTATGCGAAGTGGTGAATATAGAAGGTACATATCTAAATTGCTATCCCTACTTAATCTACACACACAAACAAATGTAATGGAATTTTCAATCACTGGGTTCTCTTTTTTGAACTAACGAAAAAGGGAATAAAAAATTTAAAACAGTTAACACTAATGGTTTCGGAGCTTTATTTCGTAGTACTTTATGAACAAGTAGAGCCGGAAGATAACTTTTTTTTTGGATTTTAAAAAAGGGCAAAAAAATGAACAGAGGGACCCAAAAAATGTTAGGATTCCCAAGTGATTTTAAACTGAGCCCAAGGAAAAAGTTTTAGTCATTAGGAACTCACTGCTTTATCAGTGTGCTTAAGCCCATGCTCTGCCAGAAGTGGCCCAGAAACTTATTGTAACAGCCAAAAGGGATGGAATAATTGGGGGAATGCAAAAACAAGCAAAATTAGGACTTCAAGGCTAATGCAGATTTTGCGGCCCTGTGGGGTTTTTCCCTTCCTTGGCCCCACCTTGCAGCACTGTTTCTCCTTTAAAGGTTTTTAATTATATACTGTGCACGTTAAACTTATTTGCGCTATTCACAGCTCTTTTTTTAAAGGGGTTTTTATAAACGTAAATACAGAGCAGGGGTGGGACATGGTGAATAAGCCCTGAGTCCTCGTTACATTTCTTTTAAAAAAATAGGCAGTAATCATCATTATTTTATTTATTTTTTTGCTTTCAAAAACTGCTATTGTTGTCATGCATTGTCACCATTACTATGTATAATCATCAGTATAATATTTTTTTTTGCCTGCCTTCTTTAATAAAGCTGAATATAGGGAGCTGGCTACAGAAAAATAAATGTATTCAAATAACCCCACTATGAGGATTTACTGAGTTCCTGATACAACCTGCTAGAAGGGTAAGGACTTATCCACACGGCAAGAGTTATTGGTCAGTTTTTCAGACGGTTTGCAGGTTTACAAACTGACATGCAATGCTCTCCTATAGACTTAAAGGGGTTGTCTCACTACAAGGATTGCTTTTTATGTTAAAGACTTTGCAAAAACAAGTCACTTTGCAATATGTGTCCATTAACAGTTTACTACCTATTCCTAGATATCTCCTCTTGTATGGGCTGCATAAGCTCATAGCTACAGACCTGTTTGATCTATCCTGATAGGCTACCAGCACTGGTTGCTATAGCTACAGACCTGGCTTCTACTGCAGCCTAGTGGAAGCCAGTAAACACGCCCCTGAATTCAAAGTGAAACCAAGAAAACAGGACTGAGGTAAGATGAATCAATGTAGTGAGACAACCCCCTTTAAATAGAAAATCCGTGCAGCAGTCCCCACTACATGGATTTTCTGCTGGACGTTTTTTTTTTCACACAGCCGGCAGTCCGAAAAACTCTCCTGCCCATTTTTTGGGCAGAGCATGAATGTGGGTGCAAAGGGGGATGGCTTGAATCTGCAAACCGTGGACAAAAGCCGTTCCCCCTGTGTGCCGACTGGTATTTGGTCTTTGCCATGTAAACGCACCATAATGTAGTACATTTATATTGGTTACTTTCCTCTCTGTGGCCCAAAGAGGATCTGTGACCTCTCCTAACATGTCTGTTTTAGAAACTATTTGTGTTCCCTGTATAATAATATCATTTTGAAGCATCTTCTAGTTATAACTCTGTTGTGTGGTTCCTCTTTTACTTCCAGGAATTCACAACTAGTCTGTTAGATGTAATTTTGACATTCTGAGTTTATAAACCCATTTAAAACTCACAATAAAAATATTAAAGGGGTTTTGCCACGAAGTAAAATTGACGTGGGAATCTTGCAAACTAAATAACAACCATTTTCACCCTTCATCGTTATTAAAAATTCTGCACCGTTTTTGTTTTAGCTGCTCCTTTAGTGATCCATTGTTTACAGCTCATCTCCAGGGTATACGACCAGGGCTGAGAGCTCCTCAATCCTGGTCGCACATGCTCAGACATCACATCATCTCAGGCAGCTACTGAGAGTTAAAACCCCGGGTGCAGTCATTCTACTCCCGTCCTCTGTACTACTTAGAAATTAGTCAAACACTGCAAATAAATAAAAAAAGAAAACTCAATCAGGTATGTGCATTGATAAAGAGAAAAAAAAATCACCGGTTTGGTTCCTGCAGGGATTTGAACCTAGGACCCTTGTGGCAAAAACTTTACCTCTGAGCTACTCACAGTTTTATACATAAACAGACCTTTCTTTGACTAGAGAGAGGAAAGGCCTGGTGATGTCATCCTGCTGGGTCCCATGATAGGCAATTCAAACAAATCACACACACCCCCTTCTGAGCACACAGAGCTGAAGAGCTGGATGAAGGAGGTATGAAATGAGGTCGTGGCAAAACCCCTTTAAGTCTTTGTAATGTCGAAGCTAGTTATAGAAGAGCTAAATATGCTAATCCCTGCTATAGAACCACCCACAGCCTCAAGAGGCAGAGCTGCTTGTGACTCAGTGAAACAGCATGGTAAGAAAACCCCTTTCAAGAGGATCTTTGACATCTCTCCATGAAATAACAATTATGGTGAATATTTCCTTAAACTTTCAGGTTCTGTGTTTCATCTATTATTTCTCCTAGAAATTCGTTAACAATCTGTCAGATGGATGTTACCAATTAAGAGTTTGTCCCTGTACAGTGTGTCATTGTCCACTCACTGCTGACAGAGTGAGTGTGCAGGGATATAGCCCTCTAAAAATTTATAATAAGTAACACAAGAACAGCACAACACATAGTTACACTGACAAATAGAAGGCTAAAAATGTAGCATTTTTTTCTTATATCCTGACAAACAAAAGGGTAACAATGTTTTGAACTTTTGACTTTCAGGCTCCATATCTCACCATCCATTGCAGGTTTGAATATGAGACTGCCATCATTTTATAGACAATCATCTTGGCAATCATACATAAATTTGACTTACAACTATTGAGCATATGCTTAGTTATTATTGTCATGTAACTACAATGTTACTGTTTTGTTACTGAAAATCTAAATTTAAGTTTTAATATTTTTTTTTAGTATTATGTGAATACACCTCTGGCTTTCAATGCTACCTGAATCCTTCTGGGCATGCTTTTGATCAGATTCAAGCATGTTTTGACCAAAATCTGATACCAGGTCTCCTATACACCTTCCCAATGTTGGTGCTACTGGTCGACTCACTTGAGTATGAATACAGCTTATTCTTCAACTCCACCCTCAAGTGTTCAATTGTGTTGAAGGCTGGGGGCCAATACAACATATCTACTTCTTTGTCATTGAACCATTTCTTCGTCAATCTTCACACATGCTTTGGGTCGTTGTCCTGCTAGAACACTATGTCGTCCTTTTTATACCCATTGTACTCAAGTGTATGAAGTAACATCTTGTAGGATACTCACATATAGCTCAGCATTGAGATCAACATTGATCCGGATCAAATATCCAATATCTTTGGCTATGAAATAACCCCACATCACCAGCCTTCCTCCACCAAACCTGACAGTTCCTTCAATGTTTGTCGATCCAATAGGCCACTTTTCCCATGATTCTTCCAGACTCATTTGCACCCATCAGAGCCTGGTCTCTTGACTTTCATATAATTGCTTCAAATCAACCGCTTTTAAATTTTCTACTGTCTACTTTTCGTACTTTTTTGCAAAATCTATCCGACGCTTCTTTAAGTCAAAGCTTCTTTACCTTTTTTGGGCCACCATTCCAGACATGTGTAATACATGTCATATGGTGCTTGCTGTCGCACCAGAACTGATAGACCTTGTGATGAGCCAACTTGTTAACTCTGATATTTTGCCTTAACGTCCACCTCTTGGCTTTTAAATGGCTAGCCGGGCTTCATTTCGTATTCTACTGTTATGACAGTCACAAGATACAGTTTGGCAATTTTCTTGGCCAAGAGACCACTATCAATGAGCTGGATGATTCTGTTTCTCTTTTTTTATGAGAACAGGTTGTTATTTGTAGTATACAAGAAAAAGATTGTTCCACCACCTGAAGCAAAATGGTAACAATGCAGTTATGTGACAAGACTCTGCATAACTAATCATATGATAAATAGTTGCAAATTTATGTATGAGATAACCAAGATGATTTTCAATAAAATGATGGTAGTCTCTTTTCAAAGCTGTAGTGGATGGTGAGATATAGAGCCTGAAAGTCACAAGTTCAAAAAAAGTGTTACCCTTTTGCTTGTCAGTGTGGAAGAAAGAATGCTCCAGAGTAGTTCTATCACAGGGAACGCCAGTATTTACTACAGTAGACATGTACGTATCAACAGAGTCGGAATGATGGGTAGGCGAACAGAGGCCGTCGCCTAGGGCGCCTCCCTCTGCCTGCCACTAGGGGGCGCAGGCATGGAGCCGGCTCAGGAGCTGAGCCAGCTCCATACATGGCAGCTCCCTGTTGTATCTCTGTACAGCAGAGAGCAGAGTGATTTACTTCCACCCCCCTTCTTCTTTCCGACGCCAGGGGGGTTGGTGACAGGGGCGGCCATGCATTGGTGGCATTGAATAAGGAGAGACAAATGTTAGGAGAGATTACAATCCATCTCTCCTAACATGTCTGCTCCCTGTGACTGTTTCCTGCCACATGATCATCCAGTGTATGCAGGGAAGAGTGGGCGGAGCTTCGTCCCCCCTGTCCCCAGCGGAGGATTGGCACAGCAAGTGCTCAGTGAGCCCCACAGAAGAGGTGAGTGTTTTACTGTGTGTGGGGTGGGGGAGAAGAGCTAAAGGAAGCTACAGTGGGGTGGGCTGTGGTTTGTGAGGGGAGCAACAGTGCAGGGGGGGGTTTAGTGTGTGAGGGGAGCTACAGTATGGGGGGGGCTGTGGTGTGTGAGGGGGGCTACAGTGTGGGGGGCTGTGGTGTGTGAGGGGGGGCTGTGGTGTGTGTGAGGGGAGCTACAGTGAGGGGGGGCTGTGGTGTGTGAGGGAGCTACAGTGAGGGGGGGCTGTGGTGTGTGAGGGGAGCTACAGTGAGGGGGGGCTGTGGTGTGTGAGGGGAGGCTACAGTGTGGGGGGGCTGTGGTGTGTGAGGGGGGCTACAGTGTGGGGGGCTGTGGTGTGTGAGGGGAGGCTACAGTGAGGGGGGGCTGTGGTGTGTGAGGGGGAGCTACAGTGAGGGGGGGCTACAGTGTGTGAGGGGCTGTGGTGTGAGAGGGGAGGCTGTGTGTCGGAATTGTGTTTTATTTTTCCATTCCGCCTAGCTGGGGGGGGGGGGGGGGCGGGTTGCAGGCAGTGTGTGTTAGGTCAGAGCTGGTCTTATTTAATTTTTTGTCGGGGAGGGGCGCCATTGGCCTAATTGCCTAGGGCACCAAAATGCCTTGTCCCGTCCCTGCGTATCAATGTCGCTATGTCTTAAAGGGGTTTTATCATTTCATTAAATGGTTTTCAGAATAAGGGGACAGTGAAAACAATGAACTTTGCAATTGGATGTCATTAGCAAAGCTGTCTTGTATTCACAGTATTCCTTATCTTGTGTTTTTGTTTACACTGATATCCAGTGCTGGTCGAATCCCTCCGGATCCCTCCTCCTTGCATTTCACTAGCTGAGAGCTCATTTACTTTCTTTACAGCCCCCGGTCGAATTCACGGAGCTGTGTCTCTCACTCAGAGTAAGGGATCGTCACATTTTCACTTTATACAGGCAGAAGAAATAGAATTACACTGAAGGGCTTACACAATCAGGAAATAGCACAATTTGTGTCAATCCCTGCCTGACTCAGAGTTAGGGGCCATAGCATTTTCTCTCTCCACACCCAGCAGAAACAGAATGCAATAGATTCTACAATGAGAAAACATAACAGTTTTGTCCCGGTGCCAGGGGTGTTGCTAGGGTCCTAAAACATCCGGGGCCTGGGCCCTTTGTGTTTTGCTCAGTAGGGCTGGGTTCACATGACATTTTTCACGCCACATTGTGAACTGCGGCATGATGTGTTTTTACAGAGAAAAAACCTTCTGCTCTGTCACTAATTTTCAGCATATTCCACATAGAGTGACCCTATATCTATATATACCTGCCTCAGCAGTCACAGCACAATGAAAACCCCCAATGACAAATTTACTTTTTCAAAACCCCTCACCTCCGTATGACAGTGTAATACCCCTAAACAGTCAGCAAAACATACACCTACACATGGAGCCAATCTACCAGACAAATGATTGTTACTAAAAACACTCCTACAAAACCAAGTCCCAAAACTATTACTACATAAGGACCAAATAATCCTGCCAGACCCTGACCAAACGCAATCCCCATATGTGACCATCAGCTGTACACAGGCTCTGATTACATATACCACCGCCATACAGGGACCATATAGTGGTAGATACTAGTTGTATGTAGAAGCTCTGCAGAAATATAAGTGATTACACTGCAGTTACATTTAGTGACTCACCGGAGACATCATTTCTGATCAGCGTCGTTCACTTTCCCTTTTCTTCTCCATCCGGTTCACACCTTCATGCTGAGTTCTCCCGGCCAATACTCGTCCCTGCAGATTTGGACACAAATATCTTAGAATCCTCACATTTCCAGTAACTCCTTAATTATAGGTATATAAGTCCCCTCAGTTAGGTAGGTGTATAGGTCCCCTCAATTAGGCAGGTATATAGATATAGGGTCAATGTCAGGCAGGTATATAGATATAGGGCCACTCTCAAGCAGGTATATAGATAGGGGCACAGGCAGGCATTAGAGGGCCACAGGCAGGTATATGGGGCCACAGGCAGGTTATAGGGGGCCACAGGCAGGTATATGGGGGCACTGAGGCAGGTATATGGGGCCACAGGCAGGTATATGGGGGCACTGAGGCAGTATATAGGGGCACTGAGGCAGTATATAGGGGCACTGAGGCAGGTATAGGGGGCCACAGGCAGTATAGGGGGCCACAGGCAGTATAGGGGGCCACAGGCAGGTATAGGGGGCCACAGGCAGTATAGGGGGCCACAGGCAGGTATAGGGGGCCACAGGCAGTATATGGGGCCACAGGCAGGTATAGGGGACCACAGGCAGGTATAGGGGGCCGCAGGCAGTATAGGGGGCCACAGGCAGGTATAGGGGGCCACAGGCAGGTATAGGGGACCACAAGCAGTATATGGGGCCACAGGCAGTATAGGTGGCCGCAGGCAGGTATATAGGGCACAGGCAGGTATAGGGGGCCACAGGCAGTATATGGGGCCACAGGCAGGTATAGGGGCCACAGGCAGTATATAGGGCCACACAGGCAGTATATAGGGCAACACAGGCAGGTAAACGCTATAAAAATAACAACATTAATACTCACCTTAGCATCTCCGGCGAGCGCGCTCTGTCCTCTTCAGCCCACGCTCCTCCCGCAGCTCCTCGGGCGCACAGCCTGTGATGCGCTGTGCGCCCGAGGACAGGCAGCGGCGTGATGAGGTCATTACATCGCGCCGCTGCCAGCTGAGCCGCACGGGGCCGCGCCGGGTCCTCAGCGCTAAGAGGACCGGCGCGGCCCCGCTGTGTCGGACCCGGAGACGGTCCGACACTGTCTGCGGGGCAGGGAGCGCTCGCTCTCTGCTCCGCGGAAGCCCGCAGTTGTATGTGCGTCCAGCGGACGCACATGCAGCTAAAGGGCCAGTCGGTGCTCCAGGCCCAGCGCAGAGGCCTGGAGCCTGGGAGGTTCGGGGCACAGGGGGTTTTATTCGGGGTCCGAGCCCCGGACAAAACAGCCTAGCGACGCCCCTGCCCGGTGCCTAACTCTCCTGCATAGAAGCGAGATCTGTGCCGTTCATAGAGCATCTCCAGCTGTGAGAGGAGAAGAGTTCAGTTACCCAGTCTAGATTGAATGCAGCCTGTGGTATGTATACAGCTCTTACAAAATAAGACTGCAGGGAGAGACACAGTGACATGTGGACTCAGAGAGGGGGGTGGGGGAGTCTCGGGAACCAGCATGCACAGTGAAGGGGGGGATGATGTCACACAGCTGGGAATGGAAGAAACTCCCCTGCATTTCCAGAGTTGAGAAGCTGAGAGCAGTGTGAATCAGCCGAACTAAGGAAGCGATACATCCCGTTTAAGCTATATCTACAAAGCAGAGCAGGGTATCTTCTATCCCACTGTACCATCTATCCCACTTGTAAAGTTTTAATCTCTTAGCCTCAGGGAAGATAAAATCCTAGTACAAAAGCTCTATAAGGCTTAATTAACTGCTCCCTAAATCAATGATTCTAACTGGTGGCATGTAGTCCTGCAACTCTATGTACCCGATATACATCCTTGAGAAGGTTGGAACTGTGTGTGACTTGCAGGATAATTACATAGTTCTACCAAACCATATAAAACAGAAAAGCCTGCTTCTTCCTCTTTTATGGAGGGCTGTTGGGAGCATACACTGGCAGCTGTGGGTTCTGGTACAGAAAGTGTATAGGGCCCCTTCTAGACTATAGTAATTATTAGTCCTGGTACACATCAGTATTGGAGGTTCCATTCAGAACCTGTCTTGAATTTTATCGTGATTGATGGAAAAAATAGCGCAGCAATCTGTGCTATTTTTTCCATGAAAATAATGGGCACTGTGGCAAAAACCCAATAGACCCTGTTGTAGTCCACCCAGCGCCATTGTTGTCTGTTGTAAAACAGCTACGGTTCCATCTTTCTGATCAGAGCCTCCAACAAAAATGACAGGGCACCCTTACCTACTGAGCAGCTGTACCAATGGTAAATCAAGTTTTGGTTAATACAAACTTATTTTTTTCTTCATAAAATATATGGAGAGAATGCAATCCTCAAATCACATCTCTTTAAAAAATTCATGTGTGTATGTACCTAAATGTGATCTGTTATCATCTAAGAGTCCAGGGACACCGCTGAGACCTCCACAACATGTACGGGTGACCACCGTTACCCTTCATGATCAGACGCTTGATGATTATTACCAGGGCCGGACTGGGAATAAAAATCAGCCCTTGCACCAAGCCCCCAGCAGCCCACATACAATATCGAGCTTAAAAAATTCCCCTTGTTCTCGCACCTCGCCACTTTCTAAAATAAACTACACTATAAAGATGTTTTCACACGGAGCATCGTTGATGCGTTTTTTATGTGTTTTCGGTGCGTTTTTGTGCAGAAAGGCGCAGCAGTTAATGATGTACATTTCTGCACAAAAAAACCGCATCAAAACCGCTTCGTGTGAAAGCCCCCTAAACACAAACAAGAAAGAAAAAGTGGTGCAGAGAAACCCCTCATCACAGAGTCAGGTGTGCACTTGCTTTACAATCCGGGACAAGCCCACACTGACACTACATCAGCACCAATATAACCTACAACACCACCAATCACATCACCAGTAGTCAGGTCACCATCACATGAATACAGCACTGATTCAACACAGAAGTAAAATGACCCCTGACATCAGGGACTCACAAGAGACGTCATCTCTGATGGGAGTTGTTCTCTTCTCCTTTTCTTCTGCATCTGGCCCAAACCTCCATGATGTCTTCCCTGATAAGTCGTTCCCTTCCATTTCTTTCTCTGTCCGGTACAGCATGCAGTGTCCTCTTCTAGTGGTCACTACTCATCCCTGTAAAATTTACCACAAATACATCTTAGACTCCTCTCTTTTCCAGAACTTTCCTATCAATTCCCCAAACAGCGTATGTTAGACCCTATAAATTAGAAAATAAAAAATGTCAGATAAGTGGCATGTAAATAGGTAGACCCCCATTAGGTAGGTAAACAGGGCCTTCCTCCATTAATTTGGTAGGTAGACAGGGCCTACCCCTGTAATTAGCCAGGTAGCTGGGGCTGCCCCCCAGTAATTAGCCAGGTAGCTAGGGCTGCCCCCAGTAATCAGCCATGTAGGGCCAGTAATTAGCCAGTTAGGGCCAGGGGCAGTAATTAGCCAGCTAGGGCCAGTAAGTAGGCAGCCATGGCCAGTATGTAGGCTGGCAGGGCCAATTTGTAGGCAGGCAGGGCCAGTATGTAGGCAGGTAGGGCCAGTATGTAGGCAGGCAGGGCTAGTATGTAGCCAAGCAGGGCTAGTATGTAGCCAGACAGGGCCAGTATATAGACAAGGCCACTTATAGGTAGACAGGGGCCGTATATAGGCAGACAGGGCTGGTATATAGGCAGACAGGGCTGGTATATAGGTAGACAGGGCTGGTATATAGGTAGACAGGGCTGTATATAGGTAGACAGGGCTGGTATATAGGCAGACAGGGCTGGTATATAGGCAGACAGGGCAGTATATAGCTAGAGAAGGCTGGTATATAGCTAGAGAGGGCTGGTATATAGCTAGACAGGGCTGGTATATAGCTAGACAGGGCAGTATATAGCTAGACAGGGCTGGTATATAGCTAGACAGGCCAGTATATAGCTAGACAGGGCTGGTATATAGCTAGACAGGGCAGTATAAAGCTAGTCAGGGCTGGTATATCGCTAGACAGTGCTGGTATATAGCTAGACAGGGCTGTATATAGCTAGACAGGGCTGTTATATAGCTAGACAGGGCAGTATATAGGTAGACAGCGCAGGTATGTAGGCAGACAGGGCATGTATATAGGCAGACAGGGCAGGTATATAGGCAGACAGGGCTGGTATATAGGTAGACAGGGCAGTATATAGGTAGACAGGGCTGGTATATAGGTAGACAGGGGCAGTATATAGGCAGACAGGGCTGGTATATAGGCAGACAGGGCTGGTATATAGGTAGACAGGGCTGGTATATAGGCAAACAGGGCTGGTATATAGCTAGACAGGGCAGTATATAGCAAGACAGGGCAGTATATAGCTAGACAGGGCTGGTATATAGCTAGACAGGGCAGTATATAGCTAGACAGGGCTGGTATATAGCTAGACAGGGCGGTATATAGCTAGACAGGGCTATTATATAGCTAGACAGGGCAGTATATAGCTAGACAATACTCACCTGATGTCTCTGCTTCCTCTTCTGTCTTCCCCGGAGCGCCGCCGGCAGCAGAGCACGGGCCGCGGAGCAGGAGCGCGATGACATCATCACATCGCGCGCCTGCCTCGCGGCCTCCTGGGAGCTGACCAGATGGGATCAGAAGATCCCAGCTGCTCAGCCTCGGCTGCTGCCTGCACCGCACGGTGCAGGCGGCGGCTGTGACGACTGCATGGCTGGGTCGGTGACCCAGCTGTGCAGCCGTGTGGCGAGGGGGGCCTGTCAGTCCCCTGCCACAGGGGTCCGGTCGCTGATGCAACCATTGCGGCCGCTGTAGCACGCCACAGACTGGCGCCGGGACTCGGGGCTCGCCGGGGGGGAAACACTGGTCTGGTTTGCCCAGTGAGCAGTCCGGGCCTGATTATTACTATATACTGTATGTTAAAAATAATATTATCACTCATTGAAAGAAATGGGCACAATATTATTCAGACAGAAAACTTTAAGTCATGCTCCACTAAACTCTACAGAACTTATAGATTAGTTCAGAGCTCCCCTTTTTTTCAGAGCATCCTTCACATTTTTGTAAAATTGTAATAATATATTTTCATAGGACAACACTGAAGATACGACATTTTAATACAATGTTGTCACGGACGCCCCTGCGACCACTGTCCCGGGTCGCAGGCGCGCCCGTGCTCCTGCACCGAGCGGAGCCCCGTCCCGCACGTCGGGTTCGGGGTCCACTCGCCTCCCCGTCCCCGCCGGCATGCACTTACCCGGCCACGCTCCTGCTCAGGCTGCTTCCGTGTCCCGGCGCGTAGCTCCGCCCCTAGGGGCGCGCGCGCCGGCAATTTGAATTTAAAGGGGCAGTGCGCCGGTAATTGGTTCATTGCCGGGCACTGCTCCTATTTAGTCCGGTCACTTCCTGCCGGCCCTCGCCGGATCCTTGGTGTTCATGCCCATGGTGAAAGTGTTCCTGAGCGTTCCTGTATTGCCTTCCTGTGTACCGACCCTCTGCTACGTCTACCGTCTACGAACCTTGCCGCCTGCCCCGACCATCTGCTTGTCTACCGTCCACGAACCAGAGCCGCCTGTCCTGACCTTCTGCCTGTCCTCGACTACGAGCCTGCCTGCCGTTCCTGTACCTCGCACCCGTGGCCCCCACCGGAGGCACGCCCCGCCCGGGGTAGGGACCTGGTGGACACCCGCCGCAGCAAGGCCATCCCGCTTTGCGGCGGGCTCTGGTGAAAACCGGGTCCCACTTAGATTCCACTCCCTGGTAGGGGCTTACGCCATCGCCTGCGGTGGTCCAGTGGATCCACCTCCAGAATCGTTACAAATGTAATGTAATCAGTGTACAGCTGTGCACCTATGCTTACGTTTTTCAAAATATATTTTAGATGTGCACAGCCTTATTACGTTTTGTAGTCTATTTGAGTAATGGCAATCTCATTGGCTTGTTGCACTCAGCTGCCTCTTTTAAACCAGTGCAGGATAATCCAATTGCAAGTTCCTACCACTCCCTGAGAAGTTGCAGTCTGAATTGACTCCTAGTGAGGTAACATGTTCAGTGTAGGGACTCACCTGCTCTGGGAACCCCTTGACGTTTTGGGAGGTGAGCTTAATACAATCTTTGATCAAATACTGTAAACTAAGAGTCCCAGGTTTTTCATATTTTCCTTAGCAGTAATGCATTTCCAATATTCCTATATACCTTGAGGTTTTACTTAGTCTTTAGTGTGCCACTGATATTTGTGTTAGATGTATGCTATTGCCTTTCAGTGTGCACCTATGCTTACGTTTTTCAAAATATATTTTAGATGTGCACAGCCTTATTACGTTTTGTAGTCTATTTGAGAAATGGCAATCTCATTGGCTTGCTGCACTCAGCTGCCTCTTTTAAACCAGTGCAGGATAATCCAATTGCAAGTTCCTACCACTCCCTGAGAAGTTGCAGTCTGAATTGACTCCTAGTGAGGTAACATGTTCAGTGTAGGGACTCACCTGCTCTGGGAACCCCTTGACGTTTTGGGAGGTGAGCTTAATACAATCTTTGATCAAATACTGTAAACTAAGAGTCCCAGATTTTCATATTTTCCTTAGCAGTAATGCATTTCCTATATTCCTATATACCTTGAGGTTTTACTTAGTTTTTAGTGTGCCACTGATATTTGTGTTAGATGTATAAATATCTACTGGTCATGGTGGACCATCCCTCTTAGTTTGCAGTAGCCTTTTCCATCTAGAAACACTTCATCCTAGTCTATGGATGCCTAGCTCACTTACATTTAAATCAAGGGGCATGTATTTAAGGCAGAGTAATTGAAGAGTTTTTCCAGTTGTATCTGATCAGAAAGATTTGAACCACTCCCTACCATCTTCAAGAAAATGGGACTTGTGGAGGATTAAACAGAACTTTGTTACAGATGCTCAGGAGGTTGAATGAAAACAAAAAAAGGACAATATTGCCTAGTTAGTCTGGGTGAACAACAACACTGTGCACTCGACTACACAGTTTTCTCCCTATGTACTGATGTTAGGATGCAAGGATCAACAGATTGAGGAATGGACCTCTTTGACTTGGATAAGAAGTATGACTTAGTTGCTAAAGGGTTGGGCCCATACGAATTGGCTATGAATAAGAAACTTACCTTGCAGAACGCATTAAGGTGAGAGATCAAACAGCTCGCAGGCGGAGAACGTTACAATGGAAATAGGAACCACAAGCGTATGAAGTGCCTGCCTAATCCTGAAGTATCGGTCTTCTAGATCAAACCAGAAGGAAAGGCAAGGCCCTTTGTGAAGTCCACTGTAATATGCTGCAACTCTGTATGTTATTTTATCCCTGTGCTGCCAGAAGATGAGAAAGTGCCCACTCCACCAACCCATCAGATTCTGGATGAAACACAGTGTTGTGTGCAAAAACAGTCCCAATCACACCTTCTACCCCCGAGAAGGATGTCCAGTCACCAGAGGCTGCAGAAGTACTTGAAGTCACTGTAGAGACTGAGCCAGGGTATTCTGGGATATGCCATTTCCAATGAGCCACCTTTGGGAAACTTCCTGCCTGGTATGACGATTATGTACTGCAGATTCTGGCTACTAGTTACTATTGGCAACAAACGAGTACTATATCAAAATGGGCTGAAAGGCCACTCTGCCAGGAAGAAGCCATTACTCCAAAAGAAACATATAAAAGGCAAATTAATGGTTGCACATGCACACAGGAACAAAGGCTTACATTTTTGGGAGACATGTCCTGTGGTCTGACAAAACTAAAATTGAACTGTTTGGCCATAATAACCATTGTTACGTTTGTAGAAAAAAAGGGAGAAGCTTTGACGCCTAAGAACACCATCCTGTGAAATACAGGGGTGGCAGCATCATGTTGTGGGGCTGATTTGCTGCAGGATGGACTAGTGTACTTCACAAAATAGATGGTATCATGAGGAAAGAAGATTATGTGACAATACTGAAGCAACATCTCAAGACATCAGCCAGGAATTTAAAGCTTGGGTGGAAATGGGTCTTCCAAATGGACAATGACCCGAATCATACTGCCAAACTGGTTACAAAATGGGTTAAGGATAACCAAGTCAATGTTTTGGAGTGGCCATCACAAAGTCCTGATTTCAATCCTATTGAAAATTTATGGGCAAAGCTGAAAAGGCAGGTGCAAGTAAGGCGACCTACAAACATGGCTCAGTTACACCAGTTCTGTCAGGAGGAATGGACCAAATTTCCTACCAACTACTGTGAGAAGTTTGTGGAAGGATATCCAAAATGTTTGACCCAAGTCATGCAGTTTAAGGGCAATACTACCAAATACTAATGAAATGTATGTAAACTTTTGACTTTGCAGAAAGCAATAAAAATGTCTTAAAAAATCTCTCTCTCATTATTCTTGCATTTGGCGAATATAAATAATTTTGGTAATCCTAATTGACCTAAAACAGGTAAGGTTTATTCTGATTTCATGTCAGATAGTGAAAAAAACATGTCTTTTTATACAGTGTATGTAAATTTCTAGTTTCAACTGTAGCTGTTACTCTCCCTCCACCAAACAAGAAACAAGATAAATTAAAATAAAAGTGAATATTAAAAATATGTACAATATTGTTGCCAATAAAAAAAACTACCAAAAACAAATAAAGACAAGGGGTGACATGTATGAACGGGCTTTTCGCCTGTTTTTGGGAGTAAACTGCGCCTCCCGGCCCGAATCCCCCTGTCGGACGCAGGGATGCAGTGTTAGGCACAGCGTTCGCCACTTTCAGCTACGCCCCGCATGAAGGAGCGGGCTAAGGGCGCGGTATGGGCGCGCTGTAGGCGTTCCGGGGCGGGACACGGCACGCTCGAAAACCCCGAGGCATGTACGATCGCGGCTCGCCAAAGCGCGGCACAATGCAGCGCTCTGCAGCTCCGACAGGCAGACCTAGTTTATTTTGGTCTAAATGCTCCGGCAGCGGCGGAGTGAAGCAAGAACGTAACATGAGAGGAAGCATACAGAAGATCGCAAGAGAATCTCGGCGCTTAGCTCCATGCGGCAGGAGTATGATTCCAAAAAAATCGCCTTTATAAAGGCGGAAAACATTCTCAGAAAAGAGCTCAACCTCAAAAATAAAAAATATTTAAAATCAGAATAGGAGTGACAGTGGCCCATTCTAACCTATGGAGGAGAATTGACCAATCAGAATAGGAGCGACAGGGACCCATTATATCCTATGGAGAAATATTGACCAATCATATTCAAAGGCGGGACAGTTCAAAATACAGTAAAAAGGCAGAAAAGAACTGATTGGTTGAAGCGGCGGGGGCTCGTCCAGCTTAGCCAATCAGAGCGCGAGCTAATTTCTCATAGCGTTCTATGGGAAAAGAAATTCAGAGCGAGCTCTGTTTGTGATTGGCTAAGTTAAAAGAGGCGCGGTTATTTGTACCAATGGGAGAGCGAGCGAAGCTCCTATGTGTTTTCTAATGCAATCTGAAATAAAACTGTACATGGCCGAAATCAAATGATAACACTACAGAAGTTGACCCGATGTGTATATAAAATGAATAATAAGATGGGGGTAACGAAAAAAAAATATTAAATCAATAAAATCCTGTTTATTTCTTTATATTCGTTACACCAATACTATTGATCCTTGCCTAACGAAAATAAAGAAATAAACCTGATTTTATTGAATTAATTTTTTTTTTTATTTACCCCCATATTATTATTCATTTTATATACACATCGGGATAACTTTGGCAGTATTATCAATTGATTTTGGCCATGTACAGT
This sequence comes from Phyllomedusa bahiana, assembly GCA_025379985.1. Lineage (NCBI taxonomy): Eukaryota > Metazoa > Chordata > Amphibia > Anura > Hylidae > Phyllomedusa > Phyllomedusa bahiana. The sequence goes on along the minus strand of JAODAL010013679.1, from coordinate 31,614 downwards.
TTTATTTCAGATTGCATTAGAAAACCCATAGGAGCGTCGCTCGCTCTCCCATTGGTCCAAATAACCGCGCCTCTTTTAACTTAGCCAATCACAAACAGAGCTCGCTCTGCATTTCTTTTCCCATAGAACTCTATGAGAATGTAGCTCGCGCTCTGATTGGCTAAGCTGGACGAGCCCCCGCCGCTTCAAACAATCAGCTCTTTTCTGCCTTTTTACTGTATTTTGAACTGTCCCGGCTTTGAATACGATTGGTCAATATTTCTCCATAGGTTAGAATGGTTCCCTGTCGCTCCTATTCTGATTGGTCAATTCTCCTTCATAGGTTAGAATGGGCCACTGTCGCTCCTATTCTGATTGGCTGGTTTATGCCGACCAATCAGAAGAGCTTAAACAATTTGAATTACTGTATTTCCCGGCAATTCTCTCTATTGCAATTACTTATGTAGCGCCGGTCTCGGCGACAAACGCGTTGTTAGGGATTTAACTGATTTATTTTTAAAGAAGGATTTAGCTCTTTATCTGAGAATTTTTTACACTTAATAAAAATGATTTTTTTATTAATACTCCATGCCGCACGGCGCTGAGCGCCGAGATTGCATTGCGCCCATCTCTCCATAGACTACAATGGGAAAAGTAGCTCGCGCTCTGATTGGCTGGGATAGCCAAACCCCTGCTAGCTCAACCAATCAGCTCTTTTCTGCCTTTTTACTGTATTTTGAACTGTCCCGCCTTTGATTTTGATTGGTTCAAAATTCTCCATAGGCTATAATGGGTCTTTGTCGCTCCCATTCTGATTGGCCAAGATAGCCAAGCCCCCGCTAGCTCAGCCAATCGGCTCTTTTCTGCATTTTTACTGTATTTTGAACTGTCCCGCCTTTGATTCTGATTGGTCAATAGTTCTCCATAGGTTTTAATGGTTCACTGTCGCTCTTATTCTGATTGGCTGGTTTCTGCCGACCAATGAGAATAGCTTTCAGAATTTGAATTACTGTATTTCCCGTCAATTTCCTCGATCCGAATTCTTGAATTAGGATATTGGAAAGTGATTTTGTTTTATGTATTTTTTATTTTTGAGGTTTGAGCTCTTTTTCTGAGAATGTTTTCCGCCTTTATAAAGGCGATTTTTGATTCATACTCCGCACCGACATGTGGAATGATTTCTCGCTGTTCTCCAGCCTGTCTCGCATCGGAACAGATTTTCGGCGCAGTCCCTTCTGCGCCTAAGTCCCGCACTGCGCCCATGTCCCCGCACTGTGCCCCACACACTGGCGAGGCGCAGGGAACTTTTCCCCGCATGTATGAGCGCACCTCTTCGGACAGCGAATCATAGGCACAGCGCCGCACTGCGCCCATGTCCCCGCACTGCGCCCCCCACACTGGCGAGGCGCGGCGGACTTTTGCCCGCATGTATGAGTGCACTACCTCGGCCGGCGATTCATAGGCGCAGCCCCGCACTGTGCCTAAAACACTGGCGAGGCGCGGCGGACTTTACATAGGATGTATGAGCGCGCCCCAGTGCCGACATAAATCAGACGGAAAGGTGCGCCTCGACCTGGCGAGATTCATACATGTCGCCCAAAAAGTCACTTGGTCCTAAAATCCTAGTACAGACTGGTCCTTAAGGGGTTAATAATGAATCATAAGTGCTTTGAAAATGAACTTCATATTGCCTCACCTTCTAGACACTCTATTGAGTAATCCTGTGGGTGCCTCTATATACCTGTATGCAGGTGTTCCCCCTCTGAGAGTGACCACAATTGAAGGTATGTAGCGCACAGTGTGGTTTGGATCTTGAAGAAGAAAGTCTGATGGAGGCAAAAAGCAGGTGTTGTGAAAACACATTGTCAAATTGTCATTCATCCATTATAAGCGGACATCTGAGACATTGCCCATAGCTCTTAGTGATCTGCAGCTTGGTTAATCTGAACTCAACCACATCTATGAAACAAAATCCTAGCTACATCAGTTCTCTATTGTTTAAGTAAGATTGTTGGTATCCAAAATGTATGTGTTGGGCCAGGTGTGCACAACACAGCAAAGCCATAACTTCACTCTCAGTTTAATTTGCAATATTCAAAATCTGAGTTAAAAAACACACTTAATGCCCACAAGAAAAATACTAAACACAACGAGGATGTGTGACACCTCCTGATATGTCTGTTTTAGTAAACCCTTGTGTTTCCTGTGAAATAACAATTCTCGAGCATCTTCACTTAACACTCTATGCTGTACTGTTCATGTTATTCCTCCTAGAAATGTATTACTGAATCTGTCAGCTGGGTGTTACCATTCTAGTTTTCAGAGGGGTGTGTCCTTGTACACATTGACTGTCACCACTGATTGGACAATGTCAGACTATACAAGGACCTGTCCCCATTTAGTAACACCCACTTGAAGTAATTAAAGAATAACACTACAATACAGAGTAAGGCTATGTTCAGACGGCTTATTTCAGGGCGCATTTCGCCACGTATTGCGAGCGTACTGTGCTCTAATATGAGTGAAATGCGCCCCAATCATTATGGTAATCCACAGTTCTCATAGAGAACTAAGGATTACGCCTCCTCTCCCCGCTCGTTTAATACGATCGTATTGTACGCGCGGGGAGATAATTGCCATGTCATTTATTCGTAGTGCTTTTGCGCCGCAAGCAATGAATGTCAATGGGGCTCCCGCCCCCGGCCAAACGGCGTAATTGCGGGGCGTAATTACGCCCTGCAAATAAGTCGTGTGAACCTAGCCTTACAGAAAAAGAGGCTCCAGAATTGTTGTTTTACTAGAACAGATCTGCCAGGAACAGTCACAGGTCTTCGTTAAAGTTCACCATATGGCTACATTGTCAGAATATCTCTAATATGCAGTGTAATAGAAAACTGGAAAGAAAAATCCGACTACATAGACCTAAATTCACATTCAGCAGATTTGTTACAGACATTTTGGGGCTACATATATGAACGGGGCTGCGCCAGAAGTCTGACATCTTTTCAGCCCGAGATCTAGCGCAACCCCGTTCACTATATTGTTAAACCTGCTGCACGCCAATATCAGGCGCATTACACAGCGCCCGCTGCACTTTGTAATGCGTCTTATTTCGGGGGTCCTGCGGGAGGTGGGGCGCACTAGAACCGTTATAGATTTATAGCTTCGTTATGCAATTCTAGGTACATTACTGTTGGAACAGGTAAACCACTTTCAAAGTGGTTTACCTGAGCCAGAAATGTCGTATTAGCACTAGAATGTGCCTGATTTATGACCCGCAGTAGACTGGGTTCATAAATCATGGGCATTCTATACTGTTGTTATGTGCATAAAAATTGGCGTCTAAACGCCAAAAATCATACATGTCGCCCTTTGTGACTGTTTCGTTCAATGTAAATGGAACCTGTAGAAATCCATAAACTTGCTGACAAAAGAAATCCAATATTTGAATGGGATAACACCTCTGCTCATATGGCAGTTGATGAAGTATGCCTCTTTCTTTTTGTTGGATTTTTACAGAATCTTGCAGAAAAATACATTCCTCCATAGAAAATCAGAGGAATACTGTGTATAGTAAAAGCCTAACATACCCCTATGACACCTCTATTATAACTTAATACAGACCCATAATAAGTCTGTGTGAATGAGCCCTTATTGTATGTTCACTATTAGGATATTGTTATATATGCAGTTCCAGGGCCGTTCCTAGGCTAAATTGCACTCAGGACGAGGTGAAGAAATTTCACCCCCCTCCCCTCCACCCCGTAAAATAATGCGCCACAATGCAACACAGTGCTTCACCAGATAACTGCCCCCTGTAGCCATGTAATACCCACCTGTAAGCAGACAGTAGCCCCAGTAGCCACGATAGTTGCCCCTGTAGCCAGGTAGTTGCCTCTGCAGCCATTATAGTTGCCCCTGTAGCCACGTAATACCCCCCTGTAACCAGATAGTAGCCCCAGCAGCCATGATAGTTGCCCCTGTAGCCAGTTGCCCCCTGTAGCCAGTGTCCCCCTTGTAGCCAGTGTCCCCCTGTAGCCAGTGTTCCCCTTGTAGCCAGTGTCCCCCTTGTAGCCAGTGTCCCCCTTGTAGCCAGTTGCCCCTTGTAGCCAGTTGCCCCTTGTAGCCAGTTGCTCCCCTGTAGCCAGTTGCCCCCTTGTAGCCAGTGTCCCCCCTGTAGCCAGTGTCCCCCCTGTAGACAGTGTCCCCCGTGTAGCCATTTGCACCTGTAGCCAGTGTCCCCCCTGAAGCCAGTGTCCCCCTTGTAGCCAGTGTCCCCCTTGTAGCCAGTGTCCCCCTTGTAGCCAGTGTCCCTTGTAGCCAGTTGCCCCTTGTAGCCAGTTGCCCCTTGTAGCCAGTTGCCCCCTTGTAGCCAGTTGCCCCCTTGTAGCCAGTGTCCCCCTTGTAGCCAGTGTTCCACCTGTAGCCAGTGTCCCCGCTGTAGCCAGTTGCCCCCTTGTAGCCAGTTGCCCCTGTAGCCAGTGTCACCCTGTAGCCAGTGGCCCCCTTGTAGCCAGTGGCCCCCTTGTAGCCAGTTGCCCCCTTGTAGCCAGTTGACCCCTGTAGCCAGTGTCCCCCTTGTAGCCAGTGGCCCCCTGGTAGCCAGTGGCCCCCGTGTAGCCAGTTGCCCCCTGTAGCCAGTGGTACCCCTTGTAGCCAGTGTCCCCGTTGTAGCCAGTTGCCCCCCTGTTGCCAGTTGCCCATTTGTAGCCAGTTGCCCCTTGTAGCCAGTGTCCCCCTTGTAGCCAGTGTCCCCCCTGTAGCCAGTGTCCCCCCTGTAGCCAGTGTCCCCCTTGTAGCCAGTGTCCCCCCTGTAGCCAGTGTCCCCCCTGTAGCCAGTGTCCCCCCTTGTAGCCAGTGTCCCCCTTGTAGCCAGTTGCCCCCTGTAGCTAAGGATTTTAAAATAATAAAAATGTACTTACCTTTCCAGGATCCCCGCAGTGTGTCCAGGTCCCGAGGCTCAGTGTAAGCAGTGTGACATCATCACACCGCTTACACTCAGCTCCCGGTGACTCCTGGGACGGGAGACGAGACTGAGCGTCGCAGGGGGCGTGGGGAAAGCCGTGCGCCCCCCTGCGAGGCTGCTGTGTATGTATCGGCGCTCTGACTGAGCGCCGATACATACAGGGGAGGAGGCAGGAGGGGAGCGATCCGTCCTGCCTCCTCCCTGTGCTGGCAGCTACACTAAGCGTGTGCAGCTGTCGGCAGAGTCAGAGGCTAACCGCGGGGCGGCGAGGCGAGCGCCGCCTCCCTTGGGTGACGGCCCTGTGCAGTTCTCGGATTTAAGGGAATGTCAATTTTACTAGAATTCACACTATAAGTCTATGTCTACACAGCACAGATTTTTCCGATCAGTTTTGAAATCCGCTGGATTCCAGCAGATTTTAAAACATGCTGTATATTCCACCTGCTGTCAGATTCCCATACATTCAATTTATGGGACTGAGCAAATCTGAAAACTGACCGCAGTCGGTTCTCGCTTTTTGGCCATCGACCCATACAATTTATTGTATGGAAATACGACGAAAAAACTCAAAGCACCGGCGTATTATACAACATGTTGTATAATACGCCAGTGGCAGAAGACAAGCAGAGAAAAAACGACCTGGCAGCTCATTTTTCTATTAAAGTCTATGATTGTTTTTCTATGCCGTGGAGACATAGACTTAGTCTTAACCTCTAGATGTAGAGGATGCCTTCTTGTTACAGTCCTGAGTGCAGAGATAACTGATCTTTTATATGTTTATACAAAGTTATCATTTTACTTCTCAAACATCTTTTTTCAAAATGAAATAATCTTAGTTTTGATTATCTTGTACTACAATCCACTCATTCCAGGCTTTAGTTGCTCGCCACTGAACCTGCTCAGGCCCTATTATGTCTTTTTTGTACATGGCTGGGTAAAACTGTTCAAAATATACAATGTGCAGTTGGACAAGTAACTTATGGTGGTAGAACTATGTTCTTATTAGGTGCATTAATGTGCCTGTAGCTGGGATGTCAAATTAATTTTCCATCAGGGCCACATTAGCAGTATAATTGCACTTAAAGGGCCATTGAAGGGTGTTTAGGGTGCCTGGGTAGGTCTGTAAGAGCTGTACCACTGCTGTTAGCTGCTGAACAGAGTGGTGTGGAGGTGCATGCCAGAGCTCTGAATCCAAGATGGTGTCCATTCCTTGTGCAAACATCACTGCCTTAGCCAAGTGCTGGCTGTGTCTTTCACGGAAAGGGGAGAGCTGGTCCTTCTGTGCCCAGACCTTGTCCAAACCTGCTCGCTGTGTGTAAGCTCTGAGGTGCCTTGGGTTTGACACATATGCACTATAGATACACTCCACAATCTTGTCAGCAGCTGCCTGACACTGGTAACTGCAGTAAAGTTTAAGGGCAGCACAGTGGATAAGAGGTTCCAGTTCTGTGGTCACCTGGCTGGTGGCAGTTCTGTGGTCAGAGATGGGGTCTCCACTAGAGCAGATTGGTTCTTGCCTTGTGGTTTCGGGGCATTAACCAGTGGTGAGGCTGGGCTAAAAATCCTTGTCTCCCTCCCTTCAACCACATTCCCCCCCCCCTTTGGTTGAACTTGATAGACACGTGTTTTTTTTCAACCGTACTAACTATGTAACTATGTAGATTAGCACTGTTGCCTTGCAGCTCTGGGGTCTTGGGTTCAAATCCCACCGAGGATAACGGCTGCATTGAGTTTGTATGTTCTCCCATGCTTTTGTATGTTTCCACTGGTTTCCCCCACAATTCAAAATATATTGATAGGTACTGTAAATCTGGAATTTAGATTGTGAGCCTCATTTTAGACAGGGACCAATGTGAATAATGACCATCTCTGTGCAGTGCTGTGAAATATAATGGCCGTCTAAATGTTGGCCTACTGTATAAAATATACACTTAGGGGGATATGTATGAACGGGGCTGCACCAGAAGTCTTGCATCTTTTTAGCCAAAAAACTAGAGCAGCCTTGTTCGTAATAATTTGTAACCAGGCGCACTCCAATATCGGTCGCCCGTGGCACTTTGTAATGCTCCTGAGATTGGGGGACATGCTGGAGGCATGTGGCACTATAACTGTATGAAGCTACATATTTATAGCTTCAGTATGGCAAATCCAGGCGCATTACTGCTGGAACAGGAGTCTGTGCCTCTGCTTTTGCTGTTATGGAAGCTGAGAATGCCTTGACAGCGTCCTTCAACTCAGCTGCATTGTTGGGTTTTGTGTCTCTCATCTTTCTCTTGACAATACCCCACAGATTCTTTTTTGGGGTTTAGGGCAGGCGAGTCTGCTGACCAATCAAGCACAGTGATACCATGGTTATTAAACGAAAAAACCCATAACAGGATAATGGGTAAGGTGTGCCCACAAAGATAGAAGACTAGGTATTACATAATCAGCGTCAACAGAATAATTGTGTACCTTGGAGAAATAATTGTAAAACAAAACTTTTTAATGAAAATGTAGAATAAAAAAAATATTTACAAACACCTACAAAACTATATACTCACCATCAAACAAATACCTATTCTGCCTATCTATCAAAAACAGGATAACTGCCCCGATAAGGGCAAACCCATACCAGAACCTAGCCCTGCAAAATACCCATGATAATTACCACAATAGATGTCGTGCAGGGGACACAGTGAGGGTGTCTAGGAGGAAGGACAGCATGGAACAATCTCAATATCAATTCAATTGTAGCAATGAGAGTAAGAAGGTATCAACTCAAAGTACAAGCGGATGGAGAAATAGCAATCATTAGCAATAGATTAGAAACAATGTGTGATTAGGAAATACAAAAATACTGGGTATATATAATACAGGCTACATAGTTTCTTGTCAGGTTCTGATGTTGAAAATCGCATCAGATAATATGGTTTTCCACGAGTATTTTACATGGTTTTGCATGTGGTTGTGTTGTTTACAGTCAGAAACGAGTCCCATTTATTTTTCTGTGGTTTTGCATACAGATCCGTATTAAAACCACAGAAAAATGTTTGGGGCTTGTTTTGCACAAGGTTTTTAGCCATCCACATTGACATCAATAGTACATTTCCACAGGTTTTCTGGCCAAAGAATGAACATGTTCTATGTTTTTTATGGCAAAAACAAAGGCCGAAAAAACAGGTTGTAAGAAGTACAACAAATATTTTCTATTGATATCAATGGGAATGGTTTATTTTCGGTTTTAGACAAGTATTTCAAATTGAAATCCATGTAGATTGCAACCTTAAATACTTCACAACATTTCTTATTCCTTGAACGATTTCAGTCTAATTAAGACCTTTATCCCAGCTGCCGTATCTGGTGTCAATGTGGTTGCATGAAAGTCCAGCCGGAGCTACCCCAAACCAGGCCTGGACCGGAACTCCAGAGGGATGCTCAACCTTATGCGTGTCCTCGGGGCGCATATATAGTTGAAAATTACTGTTACAGGATGCAGTAGTAAACTGTGGCGCGATGAAGTGACTTCATCATGTCGCTGCCTTTCCTAGTCCACAAAACCTAGTCACTCTGCCTAGGCTTTGTGGCCTAGAAGTTGCTGGGAAGAGATGACATCATGCTGCCAGTGTTGGGCACAAGTGCAAGACATTGGGCTGCGGAAAGAGGAGAGGTGAGTATTATTAATGTTATAATTTTTTTTTATCTGCGGTCTATAATCCTAACCAAGGAGGGGATTTATATAGCTATGTATTGAGATGGCTTATATACCTACCTATGGAAGGGGCCTATATACCTACCTAATGAGGGGACCTATATACCTACCTTCCTAAGAAGGGCACCTATATATCTACATAGGATAGAGACATATACCTGCCTACCTAAAGAGAGGACCTATATAAATACCTACCTAAAGAGGGGACCTATATACCTACCTAAGAAGGGGACATATATACCTGCCTACCTGAAAAGGGGACCTATATACCTACATAAGAAGGGGACCTATATACCTACCTAAAGAGGGGACCAAAATACCTACCTATCTAAGGAGAGGACCTATATACCATTTCTAAATGTCTAAGGAGGAGACCTATATTCCAACCTAAGGAGAAGAACTCTTATACCTGTCTAAGGAGCTGATAAATATACCAACCTGCCTGAGTATAGGACCTATATAACTACCTAGAGACTAAGAGGGCCTATACTACCTACTTATTGGGAGGGCTATAAACCTACCTAATATAAACACTACCAAAATCATGACAATACTAAACTCTATTTCCTGCACCCCCTAAAGGTCATGGCTGTAGTCGATCTTCTGAGGGCGCAGAGGATGGAGTTCAGGCGACAAAATATGATCCTGGGGATACATTCCATAACCACAGAACAACCTCCAGGGGTTAGTCCTCTTTCTTCCCCTGGGAGATTGTATCTGTAAGCTGTGGCCTGTACCCCTCATCCTGCAAAATACAGCCTGCCATAATCCACCACCTCCACTTATTGCCCCATGGGAAGTTTGGACAGAAGCAGGAAACTGGTAAGGAACTGATGGAAAAGTGAAGATTCGAAGATGTGTGTGTGTGGTAAATTCTGCAGAAACAAGTCCTGGCCGGGAGAAGTCGTCATGGCTACCTAGGCCGAAATGAAAAAACGAGGGGAAGAGAATAATTCTGATCAGAGAAGATGTCACCTGTGAGTCACTGGCTGTAACTGCACTTTAATCACTTCTGTGTCTGCAGGCACCTGTGTACAACTGGTAGTCACTATGTGGTGCTCGCAGTGTCCTTAAGCAGTGGTAGAATTGGAATTGATGCTCTTGGTATTGTGGGATTTTTTTAGTAACAGTATGACAGTAATATGTGTGGGATATTTGCTCCATGTATACGTATGTTATTTGGTGACTGTATTATTTAGAGGTATTACACCATCATATGTACATTAGTGGTTTTGAAAAGACAAATTTGTCAGCGCTGATTTTCATTGCACAGTATACTGCTAAAGTGATGGACAGTATTTATGTAGAATACATGTAAAATTAGTGACAGGAACATGTTTTTTTCTTTATGGAAATACTGTACATGCCGCAGTTCACAATGTGCTGTGAAAAATGCTGTGTATATCTAACCCTATTGCGCAAAATGCAACACAGGGGCCCATGCACGGGATGTTTCAGGACCCTAGCAATGCCCCTGGTTCCGGATGCTCCTTGTGGCACTTACCCTTACACTCCTGTTGACTAATTTCCCTATATATTTTTTATTGTGAGTTTTACCCTGTGTTTTCCTATTTGGGATGGTGGCATTTTATTTCAGTTCTCAATAGATCTAGCATGTTAAATTTAATAGAAGGTACCATTTCTCCAGTGATCTATGTAACCATGTGGATGTCATATGATGCTTTTGCTCTCAGAGAGTGGCGTTCAGAGCACACGTGTGCAGCAGCAGTTGAAGCGTACAATTCCTCCAGGATGTATGCACAGAGGGGAATCCTGCTCTGAACAGCACAAGAGCTGCAAGGCAAGGAGGAGGTCAGGAAGTAAACGAGATCAAACCCCATTTACCATTTCTACTCTTTCTCGCTTGCTTGCTCAGCTTTTTATGACTTGTTTGAACACCCTGGTATGGCACATGAATTCATTGGCCCCTCCGGCATACACGAAGAGTTTTCAGTATGATTTGGAGGTCGGCCACATAAACACAGTGCTTGTAACTTCCCTGTATCCTCCATAGCCTGCTGTCCATGTGCTGTCTCCAGTCATCACCTCCCTGTTTGCATACATCCTGGAGGCTGAGTCTGTCTTGGTCATGGGCAACATCTGGTGCTTATTTATTTAAGAGCAATTAAATTGTTTCCTTTCCCTTAAGAATACACAAGTGATATAATACATTAGCATAATGTGTAGCCCTCCTAACCTGATATACATCGAGTATAGAGAGTGCTTACTAGAATGCTGCTAATATACTTACACATATCCCTACACTTGTAGAAGAGGTCTGAAAAAGAAAGTGAAAAGTTCTGGTGTAGAAAATGGTGAAAATACAAATGTGTCAAAACTAAGCATGACAGATAATGCACCATAGTATAGCACTCACCTTCACTTATTCAATGACTTTTATTGTGAGATAGGAGCAGGTAACACAGTGAAGTTACACTTTGCTATACCCGTATATTTGCAAAGTTTAGACTGGTTGTCTCCTCTTTTGGTTTGATACTGATTTTTGTTTTGTAGTAAAAAATAATTACAGAAGAATTCTTTAGTTAGAATACATACACAATCGGCTTTATGTACACTATTGTATAATAGACCAATGTTTGACTAATCAGTAGTATGGTGTGCATAGATTGCTGTAGGTCAAAACAGTATGTTTCAGTTCCTCTGAGTTTTTTATAAATTAATTCCATACGAAAAAAAAAGTCTTTTGTGGCCTGCCGTATTATGAAGGGAATACAGTGTCTGTTTTCTGCACTCCGCCAAACTGTACAGGTTTTTAAATCAATGCAGGGTAGCTTGTAGCTGGAATCTATTCTCCCTGAAATGTGGAAGTTTGAACAGGCACCAACCAATCTCAATCAATCCTGAATTGAGGTCGACTTGTCGACGGCAGATCTGCTTTTACGGTTTTAATCAAAAAAGTACACAAAGAACCTCCAATTCTTCATGTATTCAAAGTAGCAGAAATGCTTTTCCAAAAAAATCTATGTTCTTTTTGATTATTTTTTTAGTGCTAGTCAGTAGTGTGCTACGGATATTGGATTGTGTTTGCATTTTACTGCCACACCAGTGTGCACCTATGATAATTTTTTCAAAAAAACCTTTTTGGATGTGCAGACCCAACATTGTTTTTCTGGAAGAAGTCCATAGAGCACGTTTGAGTCTATAACCTAGCCTCTTTGTGCTGTTGTACAGGGTCACTGCAATGCTTCAGTTATAGGCAGAAACTCTAACAGGTAGGGGCACTTAGTTATCATACTACTAGAACAAAATAAATATTTTTTTGCTGCTATAAGATTTTCATTACTAAAACTTTACTTACAGATGGCGTCTGGGTAAGATGGCAGGCTGTATACAATAAACGGATGCCGCTGTCACCCATAGGGTACCATTGTGAAAACAAGTATCCATTTAATGCATATGTCTTCTTTAATTCTATATATTTTTTTGCAGTATAGCGATGTTTGCCAGTCAAACCGAGGCCAAAAGGATACACTTTTGCCAACCATTTAATCGTATGGATACGTTCAACACATTAATCAGGAGCTTTGCCGATGTACGTGCTACACGTGCACAATACACATAGCCTGTACCTAGCCTATGCCTTGGTTCACATCATGTTTGTGGTGTATGTTTGGTGTGTATGCCAGGACAATATTTCTGAATATGCCAACAGCTCAGCTTTTTTTGATTTTTTTTCTTTTTTACACCAGTTCAAATTGTTTTACTTTCTTTTTTAATAATTTACATAGTTACATAGTTTGTCAGGCCGAAAAAAGACATACGTCCATCCAGTTCAGCCCATTTTGCTAAAGTGTTGGTAAAGTGTTAAAGTGTTGATCCAGGGGAAGGCAAAAACCCCCATGAGGTAGAAGCCAATTGTCCTCATGTTAGAGAAAAATTCCTTCCCGAATGCATATGTCTTCTTTAATTCTCTATATTTTTTTGCAGTATAGCGATGTTTGCCAGTCAAACCGAGGCCAAAAGGATACACTTTTGCCAACCATTTAATCGTATAGATACGTTCAACACATTAATCAGGAGCTTTGCCGATGTACGTGCTACACGTGCACAATACACATAGCCTGTACCTAGCCTATGCCTTGGTTCACATCATGTTTGTGGTGTATGTTTGGTGTGTATGCCAGGATAACTTTCGACATACATGCTAAACATTTCTACAAAGTAAAGCCGTCCAATTGAGGCCAAAAGTACTGTATGTCCTTATGGCCTCCATTTGTCTGGCATAGTACTATATAGCGCAATAAAAATGTATAAAATATTGCAGAAGCCTACGCTATTGTAAACAACAGCATTCCATCAAAAATTTATATGTTAAATGCATACTTCTTTGTAGTGGGACCCTATAGGTGATATATTTCACTATTTTGTCCTAGAGGCCATAAATGTGATGTGAATCTAATCTAAAATGCAAAATTATACCGAGGTAGGACATAGCTGTAAAAAGTGGTTTTCAGCTCTACTGTAGAAAAAAGTGCCATAAAATCTTTATGCATGAAAGTGCCTTAGGGCCTCTTCACATACTGCACTTTACTAGCATGCTCAAATTCATGAAAAAAACATACTTAAAAACAGCAGAATATTTTAAATGTAACATGTACTTCTAAACTTTTTTTTATTTCATTTTTTGAGTGTTTAGTGTTTTCCAAGCCCTATGGAGGAATCGATGGGAATCAAACAACAGAACACCAGAAAGAACATCAGCATTTGCTTTGAAAAAAAGACTATGGACACCCAAGGTGCAAAAAATTATTCTAAAAGGCATTGTTTCTCCTACATTTCATATTTTCCATCAGACTTTAATAAAACATTTGGCCATACAATATAAAGCACCAAAAAAACAAATGTAAAAACCTCCATGCTGAGGGCCATTAAAAAGTTTTTCTTTGTTTTAAATAGATTTCTAAAACCTAAAATGTTTTTCAGCTCATTGCTGGCTGTGATATTTCATTTATTCGGTGGCATTTCGTATATTATATACTAGACTAGTATTCAGATTTATACAAGTATTTTAGGGAGACTTGCTCTGAGGAGAAAGTATGAAGGAAATCATTACACCTATCTTACATATATGTTGGATTATTCAACTGATGGATGTTTGTATTTCTTCAGCCCTTTAGTGCAATACTTTATTGATGGCCTGACAGGGAGTAGCCAATATATGATCCTTTTCATACAGTTTTTTGCAGTTATATTGCATTAATGCTCCATGTCTGATAATGTCTGCATCAATTGCACTGATAGTAAATGACCAGAAAAGGACAATATTTCTGAATATGCCAACAGCTCAGCTTTCTTTGATTTTTTTTTCTTTTTTACACCAGTTCAAATTGTTTTACTTTCTTTTTTAATAATTTACATAGTTACATAGTTTGTAAGGCCGAAAAAAGACATACGTCCATCCAGTTCAGCCCATTTTGCTAAAGTGTTGGTAAAGTGTTAAAGTGTTGATCCAGGGGAAGGCAAAAACCCCCATGAGGTAGGAGCCAATTGTCCTCATGTTAGAGAAAAAATTCCTTCCCGACTCCAATCTGGCAATCAGAATAAATCCCTGGATCAACGCCTCTACTCCAGAATCCTGGTCACTATAACTTGTTATATTACATCTAGAAATGTATCTAGACCCTTCTCCAGAATCCTAGTCACTATAACTTGTTATATTACATCTAGAAATGTATCTAGACCCTTCTCCAGAATCCTAGTCACTATAACTTGTTATATTACATCTAGAAATGTATCCAGTCCCTTCTCCAGAATCCCGGTCACTATAACTTGTTATATTATTACATCTAGAAATGTATCCAGACCTTCTTCAGAATCCTAGTCACTATAACTTGTTATATTATTACGCTCCAGAAATGCATCCAAGCCCTTCTTGAACTCTGTGAATTCACCATGACAATTTCCTCTGGCAGAGAGTTCCACAGTCTCAACGCTCTAACAGTAAAGAATCCATTTTTATGTTTATGTAGAAACTTTCTTTCCTCAAGACGTAGAGGATGCCCCCTTGTTCTTGATACAGTCCTGGGTATAAATAAATCTTTAGCGAGATCTCTATATTGGCCCTTAATATATTTAAACATATTTATTATGTCCCCCCAAAGCCGTCTTTTCTCTAAACTAAATAACCCTAACCTTGCTAATCTTTCTGGATATTGCAGTCCACCCAGTCCTTTTATTATTTTTGTTGCCCGCCTTTGTACCTGTTCAAGCTCTTACATCGGATGCATCAGCCTTTTTTGGTGGAATATCCAACATAAGTATCATGAGCTGGGCACTGCTCTGCAGTTTTACACACACACATAGAAAAATTCTGGGTGTGAAATTCCCATAAGAGCAAGGTGAATAATTAGGCACTTACATTTTTACAGTATTCTTACAGTCTGAAACCAGATGAAAGCCAAAAGTAAAAACTATAACATACTCTACTACAAACACAGGTTTGGTCTTTTTCAGAGGTTTTCCCTTAGGCTTTACTACGGAACTTGAAAAACTTCTTAAACACAGCATTTAAAAACTGTATGAATTTAAAAAATGTTTAAAAAAACATAAAATTCATATATATCAAGTCAAAAAAGGAAAAAAATATGAAAGGATATCTTTTGGTTATGTGAATTTTTTTCTGTAATTTTATGATTTTTCACAAGCATTTTTTGTGTGACCCTTTTTTTCCTACATTTTTTGTCACGTGCTTTTCAGGTGATTTTTTTTTCTATGGGAGAATGCATGTAATAAAATGTCAGACCTAAAGCATGCTTTATTTTGGAGAAAATTTTGACCTAAAATTGCACTAACTGCAGAATGGCCTTTTTAATGCAGCGCACCCTTTGTTCAGCAACTTTTTCTATTATTTTTTTCTTCAGTATGCTTTTGTACAGAAAACAAAAGCAGTAAAAAAAAATGCAAACTGTCTGTAGTAAAAAAGAAAATCATACTTTAAGATTCGTATATTTTTATATACATGACAACTAGATATATAAATAAGTTTATATATATATACACACAAAAAAGAATCTTACAATATAAATGTTGGTGTGTATATATTTGGCATGTGTTTATATAAATAATGTAATAAATATATATAAATTCTATATTTCTATCTATCCTTCTATCTGTCTGTCCTATCTATCTATCTATCTATCTTTCTATCTATCTATCTATCTATCTTTATTTTTGGCACTTCTTAAGACCCCACTTGGCACAGCTTACCTCAAATCCACAGGGATGACTCCACAATTACATTTTGCTGGAGATTTGCATTGCATTTAAGTCCTATACATTTAAGCAGTGATATATGCTGTCAAAATGCACAGCATTGTCACAACAGAATAAGTATACTGGTTATTTGACAATATAAATTCCATTTAATGGAAAAATATTTTTTAGATTTTTCCATTAAATGTTAAAGGTGCTTTGAAAACCATCATCCATATGTACTGTATCATAATTTGCAGCAAATGCGATGTGTAGGCCTGCCCTAAATATCTTACATACATGATGACAGCTGGATTTACAACTTGAGTAAATTTACAGTGAAAGGCAAGCTCAGTTGTCCTGGGATATTTTTTTTTACATATGCAATAACGCCATCTGGTGGTAATTTAAATAAATTACATGATCAAATGGGATGCGTTTAATACACAGGGAATCTGCATTACAAAAATTGTCATTACTAGGCAGGTGCTGTACCTGTTCAAAAACCAACATCCACTTTTAAGTGCACAAACTATTAATAAATCATTTCACGAGAAATTTGGTGCATTTTAAACTGTCTGGTCTAAGTTTACACTGTCCAAGTTGAATCCATATTAATAAATCTGCCTCAATGTGTGCAAAGAACATGAAAGACACAGAAGCTCCTCTCCTCAAGTTAGAAAGTAATTTCCAGCAGCTCTTTATGTTACATGTAATAATATACAATTGCTATTGTATGTTGAGGACCCCTATACATTGTATAAAAGCAGGGATGTAGCTAAAGGCTCATGGACACTGGTGCAAAACTTTGAGGTTGTCCCTCCCTGTTCCCAGATAGGACCGCTACTTTTTAACAACAGATTCACTACTTGATGTGACGGATATCTGCAGTGTAATGTAAACACCCCATATAGTAAGCAGCCCTCAAAATTAGTCAAGCAGACAAGTAGATTCTCCTTTAATATTTGACCCTCAAAATTAGTCAGATGAGTGTCAGAGTCTTTCTGTTAAGTAGATAAAGTCCCCTTCCATATAAAGGTAGGCCAGCCCCCCCCCCCCATTAGGTATTTAGGTATGTAAAGTAGCTATACAGGCCCCTCAGTAGGTATTCAAGTATACTGGCCTCCCACAGTGGGTAAGTATATAGGTATCCTCAAAATATAGTAAAATATGCCCCCTAACTATACAGATCCACGCCCACTCAGGCTCCCACTATATAGTTTTCTCCAGTAGATAGGTAATGCTCAACTTTCCCGGTTCCTCCACTGGACACTTCCTTGAATCCAGAGAAAGTGATGTCATCATGTACCTGCTCCGGGACACCACTTCCGGTGTCTACTAGGCCCTAATTGAATACAATTTATCCATTTTAACTTTGGGGTGTATTCACTTTGGTTGCCAGTGGTTTAGACATTGATGGCTGTATTTTGAGGGAACACCAAATTTGCACTGTTATACAAGCTGTACACTGACTGCTTTACATTTTTTCAAAGTGTCATATATTTAGCATTGTCTCATGAAAAGAAAAAATATTTTCAAAAATGTGAGGGGTGTACTTTTGTGAGATACTGTATAATGAACTTCTAGTCATCCCACCATCTACTAACCGACCTCACCCTGCTATTTCTCTCTCCGTGTGTGGCACCACCATAACTCCTAGGCAGCAGGCCCGCTGTCTGGGGGTTATACTAGACTCTGATCTGACCTTCTCCCCCTATATCCAATCCCTTGCCCGCTCCTGTCACCTGCACCTCAAGAACATCTCCAGAATCCGTCCTTTTCTCACTGTGGAAACAGCCCAAACTCTCATTGCTGCTCTTATTCTTTCTCGTCTTGACTACTGTAACTCCCTGCTTATCGGTCTCCCTCTCTGTAAACTCTCCCCTCTCCAATCTGTCCTGAATGCAGCAGCCAGGCTTGTCTTTC
This sequence comes from Phyllomedusa bahiana, assembly GCA_025379985.1. Classification (NCBI taxonomy): domain Eukaryota; kingdom Metazoa; phylum Chordata; class Amphibia; order Anura; family Hylidae; genus Phyllomedusa; species Phyllomedusa bahiana. The sequence goes on along the minus strand of JAODAL010013679.1, from coordinate 13,840 downwards.
TTTCCAGCCGCTATACTGATGCCTCTACCCTGTGTCAGTCTCTGCAATGGCTACCTATTCATTACAGAATACAACATAAACTAATCACTCTCACCTATAAAGCTCTCCACAGTGGTGCACCCCCCTACATCTCCTCCCTCATCTCTGTCTACCACCCTACCCGGGCTCTCCGCTCTGCTACTGATCTAAGACTTCACACCTCACTCATCCGAACCTCCCATGCCCGTCTACAAGATTTCGCACGTATTGCACCAGTTCTCTGGAACATGTTACCCCATGTGATCAGGCACACTCACAACCCTCGCAGTTTTAAGGGTGCTCTGAAAACCCATCTTCTTAGACAAGCCTATCAAGATCCCTAATTGTTAAGCCCCCAAATTCTGTCACATATTCGTCACTTCCTGCACTTTGGCACCCACAGGCACTTATCTGTATATAGATGTATGGTTGGGATGGCAGGTTCATCCACTTTTTATGTATACTACCCCATATTTATGTAACATGGCTGGACCATTGTAAACCAAGCACTTGTCACCCTTTGTTTCACCCATACACCCTAATAGATTGTAAGCTCTTGCGAGCAGGGCCCTCACACCGCGTGTCTGATTTGTACGTAGCTTTTTATAATGTAATGTCTGGTTTGTCTGTGCTTATTCCCTCTATATTGTAAAGTGCTGCGGAATATGTTGGCGCTATATAAATAAAGATTATTATTATTATTATTATTATAATGATATCTCAACATCATGGAGGTTTTTTTTCCATTTTAGTCCTATAGTCCTCTTTGTTTAACTTCAGGAGGTTGTGTGGAGGAGGTAAAGTTGTAAGCTGATATAGATTATATGATTGTAACAATCTCATAAAGTGAGGTCTCTAACTGGTAAATATGGGTAAAAATTAAGCATTATGGATTGATAACAGCAACCTTTATTCAGAGAAATATAAATAAAATGAAGATTCTGGGAATAATATTTGTGACTAAGGGAGAGAGAAAAGTGAACCAGGAAGAGATATTGTAACAGAAAAAACTGGGTACTGGCTGCAGTGTAAAATGACTTATAAATCAAATAAAATAAGTGTGATTAAAAAGGTTCCTGTTTGTGTAGCTAAAATGGGAAAGTGATAATTTGTTCCAAAGCCCCAAAATGTGACCCAAACTAAATGCAAAATAAGGATTTGAGGAAAATATGCAGATAAATACAGGAAAAGCAAGTCCTTACAGATAAGCTGGAAATCACTTTTAGCTTTGAAGACAGGAGCTTCTTTAGGTTCTGTACTCTATATTCAATGTACCAGAAACAAAGAAAATGGGGCCCTCGTCTGGTTTCCAAAAGAGCTGCTCATCCTGGCACATGTACAGGGCTGTACAGGACATGTAGTACTGCACTTTACTGTAGAGAGATTACTAGGCCACCAATTACTGCATGTTCTTCACTAATACAGATGTTTTATATTTGGCCCAAAAAATGCCATGAAAACATCCAGACCATAACATTTCCACCACCAGATTAAGTTCCTCTAACAAGGTGTTGCAAGGGCATTTTTCCCTGGTGTTTCTTGCCTGACATGCCAATGGTCATAATGGTCTGATCTGGAGCTGCAAACACAGTAAGATTTACTGAGTGAACTTGTAGCCCCCTTGTGTATTGAGGCAGCGAACTGCTCCACCGTAGCATGTCGATCTGCCCTTGTGCACCTGCGTTGCCAATGTTCACCTATAGCATCAATGGCATGTTGTGCACCACAGATTTTTTCATGGTTATTCGAAATTGTGCCATTTGTCCATGATACAAATCCTCCATAGCAGCGTGGTATAAGTAATACTGCCAGTAATACTGCCACACTTGGCCCAAAAGCTAATAGTCCTCCATTTTTGCAGCTCCGATAAATTACTCCTTTTACCTTTAATAGCAATGAGGGATATGTGTGCAGACAGCGTATCATACACCTTATATGCCCACCAAACCAGCTCTCCACACTTCCCAGTAGAAAAATATTAGCATGGGTTCCATGTTTTTTTCACAGCTCTTATTTTGCTTGTTTTTCTGTTAAAAAATCTTTTCCATTTTGTTAAGCAAATAAACAAAATAAAATTAAGTGATGAGTAAGAAACAACATGTGGGTGTGGTGATATTAATCCCTCTTGGGAAATAAAGTGACCTTTACTGGCTGTTAAAGGGACATTTCCATCAGAAAGGAATTCTCACGAGTCGCAAGAACTATGCTGGGCTGCGGAAACGCTCGTGCTCTGCCTCATCCGTTCCCTGGGTATTCACCTCTCCACGCTCCTGCTCCAATGAGCTCCCCTGCTCAGAGCTGATGCACACCTACCTGCTCTCTAGGGTGTGCATGGCTCTCTGAAATGTAATTGGTTAATCACAAGGTGATGACCCTATATCCTGTTGCCACTCCTTACCCATTCTGCCAAAGCTGGTGTTGTTTAGTTATTTATGGAGAGAGAATTGTAGTAGATAGTTGTTCCATGTACCAGACCCTCCTGCCTGTTTATCCTGACCACATTGCTTGTCGCCTGCCCTGACATTCTGTCTCTCCATGACCATGTACCTGCCTGCTGATTCTGTACCATGCTGCACCCCAGTTGCCACCACAAGCAGGTCATGTCATGGGTATCAAACTGGGAGTCTCTTGCCACAAAAGATCAACCAGCCTTAGGGCCAGCTCGGATGATGACCTGGAGGCTCTTTAGACTCCCTCACATGGCTTATACCACCACTTGCAGTGGTCTAGAAGATTCACCACTTGTGAATTCCTTACAGCTGTATTTTTATTAAAACCAATTGTCACAGGCAACGGTAGTGGATCCTCTGGACCACCGCAAGCGATGGCGTAAGCCACGCCAGGGATCGAGATCTAAGTAAGTTCCGGTTTTCACTAGAGCCCGCCGTAAAGTGGGATGGACTTGCTGCGGTGGGAGTCTACCAGGTCGCTACCCCTGACGTGACTTGCTTGCGGAGGCAGCTGAGGTTTAGCGTGGTACAAAATCTTAAGGCAGGCTCGTAGTCGGGGACAGGCAGGAAGGTCAGGACAGGCTGCAAGATTTGTGGTCGTGGACAGGCAGGAAGGTCAGGGCAGGCGGCAAGGTTTGTGGTTGAGAGACGGAGGCAAACGGTACGGTACACGGTAATCAGACAAGACTTCAGGAACGCTTTCTCAGTAGGCTAATGGCACTAAAGATTTGGCAGGGTAACCATGAAGAGACAGGCTTACATAGGGGCAGCGACCGGCAATAGCCATTTACCGGTGCGCTAGCCCTTTAAATTTAACACTGCCGGCGCGCGCGCCATAGGGAGCGGGGCCGCGCGCGCCGCGGGACAGCGGCTGCAGCAGGAGCGTAGCCGGGTACGTACACAGGGAGACAGGCAAGGGAATGAGCACATCCGCGACCCGACCTGCGGGTCGCGCTGCCGCTTGGCAGCGGGGCATGGATGCGCCTGTGACACGGGATGAGGGTCGCAGGGGCATCCGTGACAGTACACCCCCCCCTTTGGCCTCCCCCTCTTTCTGGCCTGAAGGAATCTCCAGATAACATTATGGTCCAGAATATTGTCTTCTGGTTCCCAGGACCTTTCTTCGGGCCCGAACCCCTTCCAGTCAATGAGGAAAAGGTGCTTCCCTCTGACCGTTTTCATATCCAGAATCTCCTTTACAGTAAAGACATTGGTGGCGTCAGCCTCAGGAGTGGGCGGAGCAACTTTCCGAGAAAAACTATTTAGGATGACCGGCTTCAGAAGAGAGACATGGAAGGAGTTCGGGACCCGCATAGTGGGAGGAAGGCAGAGCTTGTATGCTACTAGGTTTATGGGCTTCAGCACCTCGAACGGTCCCAAGAACCGGGGACCAAGCTTATAGCCGGGGATCTTGAGGCGGATGTACTACGCCGACAACCACACCTTGTCACCAGGAGAGAAGATGGGAGAAGGTCTTAGCTTTTTTTCAGCTTGTATCTTAGTACGAGCGGAAGCCCGGAGCAGAGATTGGCTTGTTTGATTCAAGACGGCTGTTAGATCCCGGACCAACTCCTCCACAGCTGGAACCTCGGAAGGGCACCGGGAGGTGGAGAGGTGGGCGCGGATGTCGTCCGTAGACAATGAAGAAGGGAGCGGCACAGTCAGATTCTGAGTCTAAAGAGACGAAGTGTTGCAGATAGCAGCCCAGAGTCTGATTAACCCTCTCCACTTGCCCGTTAGACTGAGGATGGTAGGCCGAAGAGAAGTCCAGTTTCACTTGGAGTTGGCCACAAAGGGAGCGCCAGAACCTGGAAACAAATTGGACTCCCTGATCTGAAACAATGTGCTGAGGAAGCCCATGTAGTCGAAAGATGTGTTGAAAAAACTGACCGGCAAGGCGAGGAGCAGAGACTAGACCTGGCCGAGGAACAAAGTGAGACATTTTGGAGAACCGGTTCGTGACCACCCAGATAATGGTATTCCCAGAGGAAGGCGGGAGGTCAGTAATAAAGTCCATAGCCACGTGAGACGAGGAGACTTGTTACGGGCACAGGAAGCGCAAGATTCCATGAACTCTCGAACATCTTGGGCCAGGCCAGGCCACCAATAAAAATGGGAGATAAGTGAGCAAGATTTCTGCACTCCTGGGTGCCCAGCCACACGAGAGCAATGACCCTAAGACAGTATCCTCTTCTTTAGAGCCGGGCGTACGTAAGTCTTGCCGGGAGGAATTCGTTGTAGGTCAACGGGTGCAGCAGAGATTAGCGGTTCTGGGGGAATGATGTGCCGTGGAGCAGGTTCATCCCCAATCACGTCAGAGGCATGGGAGAGGGCGTTGGCCTTGACATTCTTCTCCACCAGGCGGAAGTGGATCAGAAAATCGAACCGGGAAAAGAAGAGAGACCACGGGGCTTGGTGCGGATTAAGTCGTTGGGCTGTCTGAAGATATAGGAGGTTCTTGTGGTCAGTGTGACCAGATGTTGACCGAGTGACGAGCTCCCTCCAAGAGATAGCGCGATTCCTCCAGGGCCAGCTTGATGGCCAGTAATTCCTGGTCGCCAATGGAGTAGTTTCTCTCCACGGCAGAAAAGGTTTTAGAGAAAAACCCACATGTGAGGGTCTTGCCTTTGGGCCCTTTTTGGGTGAGCACAGCCCCGGCCCCCACCGAGGAGGTGCCGACCTCTAGAAAAAATTATTTCTCTGTGTCTGTCCAGGAGAGTACAGGTGCTGAAGCGAAAGCAGACTTTAATTTAGAAAAGGCTTCTTCTGACGCTGGTGGCCAGAGCTTGGGATTACCATTCTTCTTGGTTAACTCCACTATAGGCGACACCAGCGAGGAGAAATGTAGTATGAACTGCCTATAGTAATTGGCGAAGCCCAGAAATCTCTGTATGGCACGGAGGCCCACGGGTCGTGGCCACTGTAAGAGGGCAGACAGTTTCGTGGGATCCATCTGCAGACCCTGGTCCAAAATAATTTAGCTGAGAAAGGGGAGACTTGTCTGGTGAAAGAGGCACTTCTCGACCTTGGCATACAGACGATTAACATGTAAATGCCTGAAAACTTGTCGCACTTGGGCCTGAGAGATTCTGGATCAGGTGAAAAGATCAGGATGTCATCCAGATAGACGACCACACAGGTGTACAGGAGATCTCTGAAGATATCATTGACAAACTCCTGGAAGACTGCAGGGGCATTACAGAGTCCGAAGGACATGACCAGGTACTCGAAGTGCCCATCTCGAGTATTGAAGGCCATTTTCCATTCATCTCCTTCACGAATCCGAATCAGGTTGTAGGCTCCTCGTAGGTTCAGTTTGGAGAAAATCTTGGCTCCACGGAGCCGGTCAAAAAGCTCAGTAATCAACGGCAATGGGTATCGATTCTTTACAATGATCTTGTTGAGACCATGGTAATCGATACATGGACGTAGGGATCCATCCTTCTTCGTTACGAAAAAGAACCCGGCACCAGCCGGAGAGGAGGACTTACGAATAAACCCTTTCTGGAGATTCTCCTTGATGTAGGTGGACATAGCCAAGGTCTCAGGCACCGACAGAGGGTAAACTCTGTCCCGTGGAGGAGATGTACGGGGCAGAAGGTCAATAGGGCAGTCAGAGGGGCGATGTGGAGGCAAGGTCTTCGCTTGCTTCTCGGAGAAGACGTCAGCATGCTCTTGATACAGAGCGGGAAGGCCCGCCAGAAGCTTAGACAGTACTGGAGAAGCGGTAAGCACCGGGTGAGGTGCCACCAAGCAGCGAGACCGACATTCTGGCCCCCAACGCAACATTTCGCCCATCTGCCAGTTGAGCACAGAAGCATGGCGCTGCAGCCACGGAAGACCCAGAAGGATGGACGAGGAAGACCGGGGTAACACATAAAATGTAAGTCTCTCCTTATTTAGAGCCCCCACTTGAAGGAACAGAGGCTCATGGTACAGAGGCTATGGTAGCAGACAGGATCGCTGAGGATCTCCCCACTGACAGAGGAAATGACCAGAGGTTTCTCCAGGCGGACCACGGGGAGATTATTCTGAGACACCAGGGTATCGTCCAAGAAATTTCCAGCCGACCCAGAGTCCAAGAAGGCTGAGGCTTGAAAGTGGGTATCTATCCCAGTGCCGACCAGAACGGGTATGGTCAAACGAGGAGAGCCTTGCTCTCACCTAGGGACGCCTCTCCCACGTACCCTAAGTGCGCATGTTTCCCGGACGTTGAGGACGCAGTGGGCAGGAGCGGAGGAAATGTTCCGGGCAGACACAATATAGACAAAGGTTCTCCTCACGTCTCCGGGCTAGCTACTGAGAGGACAGGTGGGCTCTATCCACTTGCATAGCTTCCGCGGGCGGGGAAGGCGACTGTGGAGGCCTTTGAAATACCGGAGCAAGACGAGGGAGCCGATGCGGTCTCGTCGGTTCTTGTTCCTGGAGGAGCTCCTCCTGATGTTCTAAGAAACGGATATCAATCAGAGTAGCCAGGGAGAATAGGTTGCTCAAGAAAGACGGAAGATTACGGGCAGCCAGGGCATCCTTAACCCGGCTGGAGAGGCCCTTCTTGAAGGTAGTCGCCCACCAAGGAGTCACCTTGACGCAGATTAAGTTAGGCGGTCTCCGCAGAAGTGGCTCGGGCAGGTTCCTCAAACACGCTGCGGAACTCGGCGAGGAAGGCGGTGAGGGAAGCCGTGACCGGATCGTCTCTGTCCCACAGAGGGGTAGCCCAGGCCAGAGCTTTCCCTGAAAGAAGGCTGACCCCAAATGCGACCTTCGACCTTTCCGTAGGCATGTGGTTCCCCATTAACTCGATGTGCAGGGAACATTGGGTGATGAAGCCCTGCAAGCCTTGGAGTCCCATCAAACTTAGATGGCATAGACAAACGGAGCCTTGGACCAGCAGCCGATGTGGAAGCCGAAGGAACAGCGGAAGCCACAGGAGCGGGTCGTTGCTGCTGGGTAGCCAGGCACTGCTGCATCATGGTGGAGAGGTGGCTGAATTGCTGGGCCTGTTGTGCAATCTGCTGGGATTGCTGCGCCACGATGGTGGTTAGATTGGCGATGCTAGGCAGAGGCACCTTGGCAGGATCCATGGCCGGATCTTACTGTCACAGGCAATGGTAGTGGATCCTCAGGACCACCGCATGCGATGGCATAAGCCATGCCAGGGAGCGGAATCTAAGTAGGTCCCGGTTTTCACCAGAGCCCGCAGCAAAGCGGGATGGACTTGCTGCGGCGGGAGTCGACCAGGTCGCTACCCCTGACGTGACTTGCTTGCGGAGGCAGCCGAGGTGTAGCGTGGTACAAAATCATAAGGCAGGCTCGTAGTCGGGAACAGGCAGGAAGGTCAGGGCAGGCGGTAAGGTTCGTGGTCGAGAGACGGAGGCAAACGGTACAGTACACGATAATCAGACAAGACTTCAGGAACGCTTTCTCAGTAGGCTAATGGCACTAAAGATCCGGCATGGTAACCAGGAAGAGGCTTAAATAGAGGCAGCGACCGACAATAGCCAATTTCCAGTGCGCTGGCCCTTTAAATTTAACACTGTTGGCGCGTGCACGCCCTAGGGAGCGGGGCCGCACGCGCCGCAGGACAGAAGCTGCAGCAGGAGCATGGCTGGGTAAGTACACTTGGAGACAGGCAGTGCAATGAGCACGCCCGCGACCCGACATGCAGGTCGCGGCGCCGCTCGGCGGCGGGGCATGGATGCGCCTGCATCCGTGACACCAATATTCGTGGAAAACTATTTATTTTAGAATTTTTGGCAGTAGTTTTTTTTTTATTTCAGCAGTCCAATGCAATTAAAAATTACATATAAAATCTTTTCCAGCTGTGATAGTAAAAGATAAAACTCCTCAATGGCATGGCAGAATAATCTCACTTTACTGTAGGGGCTGCTTATCTCTATATAGCAAAACATTGAAGGATAAAGGGCTAATCTTTTTTTTTTTTTTTGCACTAAGGAGGTAACTAGCTTTCTTCACACTTATCAGGTCCTGCAGATAGCACTTACACCTCTCAGGTCACAGTTGGCCTGGAAGAGAAAGATCAAGTAATCCTCTCACAGGGGAAGACAAACCAGGAAGTCATGTACATAAGGGAACTTTATAAAATGATATAACGAAAACTACCCAATTTAAAAAAAATAAATAAAATAAAATACAAAAAAAATACAATATATATATATATATATATATATATATATATATATATATATCTTTTTTTTTAATATATATATATATATATATATATATATATATATTATAATATATTATATATATATATATATATATATATATAATAGTCACATATTGCTTGTCAATATGTGAACATTTTTTTTCTGGTAGTGTCCCTTTAATGGTATTTTGGGGGCCTAGTGGTGACTGTCTCACAGAGGAGATGTTTCAGCAAGAATATACCCAGGCACAGCCTTTTATATGCAGAACTTACAATCACTTTAATCAGCTGAGTCACATAAGACTTTGTGGTAACAACTAACACATACGCACGTGCTCAATGCTTGGCAGTTCTCAAAAAGAGGCATACAAATAAAGGGGTTTTACCATGAAGGCATTTTATGCCTGGTTTGTCCTGCTTCAGCCTTCAGTATTTTCAAAAGAGGGCTTGTATGATTTGTTTGAACTGCATATCATGTGACCCAGCAGGCTGACATCACCAGGCCTTTCCCCACAGTGTTCTCACTCTAGTCAAACAAGGGTCTGTTTATGTAAACAGCTGTAAGTAGCTACAATGAAGCTGAGTGGTAATCACTTCTGCTTTTAGCATAAGGGTCCTAGGTTTAAATCCCTGCAGGAACAAAACGTGGATTTTTTTTTGTTTTCTCAATGCCATCTGATGGAGGTTTTTTTTTCTTTTTATTTATTTGCACTGTTTGACATATTAATAAGGAGTACAGAGGACAGGAGTAAAATAACAGCACTTGGAGTTGAACACTCGCTCAGCAGTGAGTGTGTGTGATTGCTAAGCAGAGAAGAGACTAACAGTAGCTGCCTGAGAGGTGATGTCTGAGCATGTGTGGCAAGACAACTCATCCCCTAAAGATGAGCAGTACACTATTGATCACTAAGGTAGCAGCTAAAACAAAAATGGTACAAAATAATAAAAATGATGATGATGATGAATGGAGAAAATGTTTATTATTTAATTTGCAACCTTTCCACATCAATTTTAATTTGTAGTAACACCCCTTTAAAAAACAATTGAAGTAGGTGGTTCTGTTGCACCAATCACTCTAGCTTTTCAATCCTCTGTTCCTTGTATCAATGGTTCAATAGCATAAAGCCTTGGCATTAACCTCTAACAAGGATTCTCTATCACTCCTTAGGGCTCAGTCTCTGCTACACCAACTATACTCACTAAGATGATTCAGATGACTCAGATGTGACATTTCTGCTACTGCTGTATGTCCACAACTGTCTTTCCTCAACACTCCTGCTTACAGTCATGTGTTGTATAAACCACCACCGCTCTCATTTTCATTTATAGAAATCACATGGATTACTTTCTCATTGGCCAAAACAGCAGTTTTGCTTCCCATGCTACTTTACACCTGACTAGTTGTAGCTGTCATGGCACGCGAGACCAGGTTGCCAACCATACAGAAACTGCAATAAGACAGCACAATAGCATAATGCCACACATTTACATTTTATAGCAGCATCCCCAGATGGCGTCTCCTGTAAATAAAGGCATGTTAAACAGTAAAACACAACAGTGCAAAGGTTATACCAGTCCCACAACTTTTAAGGAGAGCAACACACAGTCACAATGGGTTTCTTTCACAGTTTGGTAGTTATCCTGTTTCACTCTCCTTACACTCTTCCTTTTAAAGGTCAGATTGAAGAATTGATGTCTAGTCAGTAGGTGACCCCATAAAGAAAGTCACAAGCTAATTGTGTATCCTACTATGGTCAACAAGCCATAGCAAATATCATCAATTGGGGATCACATATGGAAATATAATGTAACAGCAGAAAAAAAATTGTATAAAACTGCTAATCCAATTGTAGTTTAAGTTTAGGAAATGCTCCTACCATGAACATAAGAAAAGCTGTGAGAATAATGCAGGGTAACAGGGTTCCATGTGAGATATGGCATGGTTATGGCACCCCTGATTCTGTACATGATAGAATTGAGGTCAAGTAATTGAAACTATGGAGTACACTGACAGGTATATGATTCCCTTGATATAGCGCAACTGCGAAACATGCGTTACGGTGGTCTGCTCCTTGTCCTCCATCAGATTGCTAAAGGTTGAGTATTCAGTGTGGTCCTACGAAAAAAACTAATACAATATTTGCAAAAATGTGAGAGGTGCACTCACTTTTGTGAGATAATGTAGCTTTTCCAAACTTCTATATGTATGGCTATCATTACATAACATCAATACTGTTAACCCTATTAAAATTGTAAAACTTATGTTATGTATGCTTACACCACTCACAAAAAGTATATTTGTGTCTTGGTTGAAATTTCAGTAAGGGCAGCATGTACGAAATTTGGCTTTCTAAAGCCAAATTTCATGTGCATAATAATAGCTTAGGATGCGCCTGATTTATGAACCTGCTCCACAGCGGGTCATAAATCAGGCACATTCTAGCGCTAATACGACATTTCTGGCTCTGAAAGCGATATACCTGTTCCAACAGTAATGCGCCTAGAAATGCCGTAGCGAAGCTATAAATCTATAGTATCGTACGGTTCTAGTGCACCCCACCTCCTGCACACCCCCCGAGATCAGGCGCATTACAAAGTGCCGTGGGCGCTATGTAATGCGCCTGATAATGGCATGCGGGACATTTAAAAATATAGCGAACAGGGCTATGTCTGATATTAGGCTGAAAAGACGCCAGATATCTGGTGCAACCCCGTTCATACATGGCGCAAAAAAATTTCTTTCTTTAAATTAACTAAACGAGAGCATCTCTAAAAGGAGTTTGTTATAAACTTGACACGGGATCAGCCAAAATGCATATTTAATCAAGTTTGTAAATATAATTATTTAAAAAATATGTGCCATATTAGATCAGCCCTCTCCTTTCTGTTTCCTCTGTGTACTGCTTGTTGTCCAGGGTTACGACCAGCACTGATCTTCTGCCTTGCTGGCCGTGCGTGCTAAGTTGTATCTTCACAGCACTTTATAAATGTGTACTGTTTTGTGCCAAAAATTAATGTGGCGAAACAAAGTTGTGGTTCAACCCCTTTAACTTTAGAATGTACATTTAACTGTTCAACATTACTTGTTGCACAACTTGCTGATCTCTAACAAGGAGCCTAATGGCAAAATGTCTTTGATTCCTGAATCACCCAATAAATTTAGATCAATTTGAATTTGGGTTTAAACAGTCCTCCTCATCATGCTGTTCACATTTTGACATCAAGAGACCAAGCCAACACCTTACAATTGATCCACAGTACCTCATCACTGACCTTAGAGTGTTACAGTGTCATCATCAGCTTGCAACAGAGATACAGAGAGACTGGAAGAGCCACAGAAAGGCAAAGAAGTGGACGTCATTTGGCTACATCACACACTGATGACCGCTTCATTGTAAACAATGCCCTGCGGAACCGGATGATGAATGTCTCACAACTCTGATGGCCACTGGTCCCTCGTTGAGAGTAGATGCTCCCTGTCTCATGCAAGATGATGATGCTTGTGCCTGCTGGTGTGGTCAGGTATCCTTGCAAGTCGTGTAGCACACAGATCACACTGATTGTAAATTTTTATGAATGGTCTGATGTGACACTTGGCTTCCTCTAACCTCCCTTAAACACATTTGGAGTTTTGTGGCATTTATTATCTGGTTATGCAGGGCACTGTTGACAATGAAGCGGTCATCAGTGTGTGTGTAGCGTGTGATGTATCTAAAAGACGTCCACTGTTTTGTCTTTCTGTGACTCTTCCAGTCTCTATGTATCCCTGTTGCAAGCTGATGATGACACTCTAAGCTCAGTGGCCACTTCCATCTGAGAGCATTCTGCTTGAAGCTTCCCAACGGTGAGGTACAGTTGATCAATAGTAAGGTGTTGTCTTGGTGTCATGATCTTAAAATGTGAACAGCATGATGAGGAGGACTGTTTATATCCCAATTAAAATTTATTCCCTAAATTTATTTGACAATTCAGGGATCAAACACCTGTTGTGAATTTTGTCATTAAAGAGGTTTTCTCACTACAAAGATTAGCTTTCAACATAAAGGGACAGTTAATTGCATTGGTCAGTTTTCTAAATACATTGGTCAATAGATTTTACTTTAGGCATGAGATAAGAGTGTTTTATGTGCTCTGAAGTGCACACATGTTTCTATGGTTACCTGCATGCCAGACAGACATCTGTTATCTGATTAGCTGAGAGCAGTGATATCTGTAACTGATTAGCTGAGAGCGGAGAGCATGGAGTGACATCTACCCACTGAGGGACTGAGATCAAAGCAAACTAATTATCTCTAACAATATTAGCTTTACTAAACAAAAGGTACATGTGCTGTGAGGACTGAAAAGCATGGCTTCATCTGTAATAAATAATTGGGGAGACATCATAGTTGTTATGATCTGTGGTCAGAAAGGTTTTTCCATGTCATGTCTGTCTTCTTTTGTGGGTGCTTGTTTGGAGTGGTTGCATGGCAGCTGCGAATGTTCTTTGCAAATCAGATAACGTGATCACACACCATGCACTGGTTGAGGACTCGGTAGTCCTAGAATATATAATACTCTTTCAGGTTGGCAGCCAGTGTAATAGTATATTGCTGTCTCTTATCTAGCCCTATTAGTTTAAATTCTAGTACTTTGCAAGTCTAGTCCTGATTAGTGTTGAGCGATTGCGTTGGCTATCGAGATCGATCGATAGTCGATAGTCGGCCGCTATCGATAAGGTTTTTCGATAGTGAGCATCGATTATGCGCGATGACCATTAAAGTCTATGGGAGAGCAACAACACCTTCATTATTACACCCAAACAAGGCTGGAGAAGCTGAAATTAACATCCACAACAGTCAAATGGATACGTGCTACATCTTAGGCAACACACTTAGGTTATTAAAGTCACAGAAAAAAAGTCACAGACCATTTACTATCCCTGTCTTGTACCACAGCCTGACCCTTAAACCTGCATCACCCACAAATTAAAAAGTGCCAGAAGGCAGTATGATTTGAACCATCATGTTACTTGAACTGGACATTGAATATCCCTGTCCTAGAACGCAGCATGAGCCCCAAACCTGCATGACCCCCACATTTAAAAAGTGCCGGAAAAAGGAGTCTTTCAACCACCATTTAGTTGAACTGGACATTGACTATACCTGTCCTGGGCCACAGCATGAGCCCCAAACCTGCATGACCCCCACTTTAAAAAATGCCGAAA